>VYXB01003340.1:28651-60478 GCA_013397135.1 Pachyramphus minor | reverse complement strand
AGGGGGTGGGACTGGATGGTCTTCCCACCCAAAACACGTCTGAGATTCTGTGATTTGGGGACACAGTGGCCTTGGCAGTGCTGGGTTGATTTTAGAGGTCTTTTCCACCCTTAACTGTCTTGTGATTCCTTGACTTCATATCATTCAGAGCTGAGGTATGAGAGGGGTGTGTGTAACAACTTCTTAACCTTCTTTAACATCATCCTTCTTTCTCTTGCATCACTGTTACACCTCTGTGAGAGCACTGGCCTTGCTTGGTGTGTGTCTGATTTTACACCAGGGCTGAGGACGAGCACATGGGATGAGCAAAGTCCTCCTAAATCCTGGGATGGCAAAGACCTAAATGTGGGATTGTGGAAAATCTGACACCGGACGTTTTTAGGATTAATTCAAGACAAGAAGTAGCCAGCAAAACAGTCAAATGGTGCTGATTGCTGGAGTGACCAACTGATTTTGGGATCCTTTCCTACCTCCACATTTCTATATTTTATGTGTTATGCCAGAGCTCCAGGAGGATTTGGACAACACTCTGAGGGACGGGGGGGATTGTTGGGGTGTCTGTGCAGAGCCAGGAGCTGGACTGGGTGATCCTTGGGGATCCCTTCCAGCTGAGGGAATTCTATGATTCTGTACTTCTATTTCTGGTCTTTAATTTTGACCTCTCTGTCTCAAGATCTTTCAGAGTAAGCTCAGTTTTATACTGCCCATCCCATTCAAATGCCTCTTTTCCTTTTGTAGAAGAAAACTTTTGTCTTCTGTGTTTGTCCCTGATTTGGCAGAACCACTACCAATGGTTGCTTAGGCAATAACCCAACGTATTCAAACCTTAGATGTTGCTTTGTCTTCAGGTGCTTCCAAGGGGCAAACCCACTGTTGCTGATTTTGTGCTGGTTTTCTTTTGCATTTCTCTCATTTCTGCTTGTTTCAAATGGTACTTTTTTACCTCCTCACTTCTGAAATGACGTATTGCAAGCACTCAGCACGAAAAGCAGGTAGCAAGACAAAATATGTTCACAGCTGAAATCCAGCACAGAAAATACTTCTTTCATTCATTAATACTACAGGCTATAAATGCAATTTGGAGGAGGAAAGAGGAGCTGGTAGGAAAAATTCCAGTTTATATCCGTCTTCCTCATTTTGGCTTTAGTCCACTGGGCTCAGCAGCCTATCTGGGGGTTTGCAGATGAAATGCATCTCTCGGTAAATGAGATCCTCACTCAAAAAAATAAAGATTACTGAGCTGCAGATATGAGGTGTGGGGGTCTGAATTTTAATTTGAAGTCTTTCTGCTGTTGAGAATCCTCTGCATGACTTACAAAGCAAAAAATATTACTTACTGCTGAAGCAACACCTTAAGATGTGAACTCTAGCTCCTGTTTACCATTTTTTTTCTCATTACATGTTCCAAAGTTCTGCATCCCATAAAAAATTTCCACTACTTAGTGCATAGTAAAAAATCCCTATATTTTGCCTCGTTTCCATGTCAAATTTACTGTTTTCCTTGGGCTTGTGTTGATTATGATTGAGGAGCTGCAGACTAAAAAGTGTGAAAAGTGAGGTAATGTAAGTGTGGTGTAACTTCAGTGCTATTAATGCATCATTAAACAAATTAAATCTTTAAATGATGGAGATCCCCTGGAATTCTCCTTGATGAATATCAACATTAAGGAATTGCCTTTCTTATTGCTGCACATTGAACACCTTCCTGACAATAAATACACCCAGAACTGGAAATGGGCATTAAATCTGCTCTCAGATATGGAATTTCAGATGAACTGTGGTTAAAGGAGGCCAGGATTCAATGAGCTTCACATTTGCTTTTATTGCTTCACCCCTGCTCCTGCCATTCTGGGGATATCTTTTAATAAATTATTTCCAGGACTATCAAAAGAGTGCTGCTCAAAATGCAGGATTCATTTGGGGAGGAACACAGTGGGTGCATTTCCAGGAAATACATTTAACGGGTAGAAATGAAAGGGTCTTTCTGGAGTTCACATGATTTTCCACAGGTAATAAAACACAATTGTAACTCTGGTCATATTTGACATTTGGAAAAGAAAAAGAAACAGCAAACAAACCTTTTTCATCTCACTTCATAATCTAAGTATTTCCCCAGCACCTCTGCTCACATGTACTGAAATATTTACCAAAATGTCTGTCCCAAGGTGTTCTTTCCTATGTGCAGCAAAAGATAAAAAGTAATAACTTATTAATTAGTGCCAGGAGTTTATTTTGAAGTTTTCTTGTATTTCTCATTCCTTTCCCACACATTAAAGCATCTTACTGTTGATTCTAATCACATTAGATCATAAAAACAAAGAACATTCCTAAATAAATGGATTTTTCAAAAGAAAAAGCTCACAGGCCACATACCTCTAATTTCCTGAGAATGCAAACCTGACATTCTAATTAGAAAATGTGTGTTTTCTATCAAAGACCACTGCAGTGCCTGACTTTCTTTTCCCTCTTGACTCAATCTGCATTTTAAGATAAAATAAGAGGTTGACAAGTGCACAAGAACTTTAAGTTGCTCCCTATTCTAAAGGACACAGTCCTTTAGATGACAGTCAGGAGGAGGGATTCCAGGGATTTTTCTGTGTTTAGTAAGTAAGAACAGTTAGAATTAAAAAATAAAACATTCTAATAATCCTCAATATTTTAATTTTTGATCAAGTGTACAAAATTTTAAAAATATAAAATTATTGAGCAGCAAAATCAAGATAAACTAAATACTAAAACATTGTTTTGTGAGGCCTTTTCATCCTTGCCAATGAAATCTAGATCAGGAAGGATTCTCTCCTCTCACAGCACAAGGAATGGTTGAGAAGGATGGTCCTACAAGTGAAGTTCTGGGCTGTGCACGGCAGGGAAGCTGAATATGAAGTGGTTTAAGAGGTTTTTTATTATCTGTCTTCTCTTCCAGGAAAGAGTTGTTTCTCCCTGTGGCTTGAGAAGGGTTTCAGTCTGGGGGCTGTATTTCCCTGCTGACCACCAGGCTCTGAGATATGTCCCTTTTCCAGCTGACAGGGAAACATTTAAATTTGAGGACTCAAGTGATTGCTCTTCCAGCGTTTTCCTGCTTTAGTTTCCTGCGACAACTTGACTCTATTTTGGGTTTTTTTGAGGGCACCAAGGAACTTTCCTTCAGAGTCTGAACTGGACAACAGTGGCACAACAAATCCTGGGCTTTTTTCTGAAATTCCCTATCTGCTTTAAGACATTTTTTGCCAGTTTTTTTCACTTACATGTTCAAGCTCAGCATGACTCTGCAAAGGGCTCTGTAATTACGGCAGGGACTTCAGTGTCTTGAGTTCACAGGGATGAACTAAGAGCCAGAGACATAACTCAGTGAGCTTTCCTGTTAGAAAATACACATTGAACATCAGAAGAACCTTCCTACACCCGAGTTAGTTCAGCTGTTCCTGCTGCAGTCCCCATCAGTGTTCCCATCAGGAAGAAGCTGTGAGTTTTCCTTTCAAGAAAAGGAGTTGAGATTGGAATTCTTAAAACTACATCACACAGGTAATTCTTTCTGCCTTCCACTGTGGAGTGGGATGGTCCTTTTCTCCAGCTGCCTGTCATTCTGATTTTTGCTTTCTAGAGACTGTTACAGGCACTGAAAACACACAAAACCCAGCACAGGGCACAGCCCTGAAATCCTGTGTGACAGTGTTCTCCACTGCAACAGCAGCAACAACAAAAACAAAGCTATTCCATTTCTTAATTTGACTTTCTCTGCAATTAAAGTCTCCTCTTGTCAAAGATACACTTTGGAGTCACACCATGCACAATTCCCTGACGTGCATTAAAACAGTGTATTTGTGGCTCTCTATTAGGCTGGAGGAAGTGTTAATGTCACCTTGGCTTTGGAGGGTTGGATTTCAGAACTGGGCCTCTAGTGCAGCTTGAATAAGTTCCATGATTAACTCTTCTTGTTTAATGTGTGCCCTTTGCTAAAAGCCTTGCTTGCAGAAGTTCAGCAAATATTGGCTTTTCTGGAGAGGCCCTACAGTAAACATTAAAGCTGTAAATCCATCAGATACTTCTCTCTTTCCAGTGAAAAGCACCTTAGAGGACCTTTTGTGGAAAAGATCCATGTGTAATGCCAGGGAAGGGCCAAGAATAATTGTCATTCATTCTGTGAATCACCAAAGAACTGAAAAACACACCAGCTGGTCCCAGGGCTTTGCATCAAGGGGCATAAAGCTAAAAAAGGCTTCACAGAAAGGAGTGTTTCCTCCAGCTTGTGAGGAAAGAAAAGCCCTGGGGGAACCTGACATTCAGCTCTGTGCTGGGAGCAGAGACTTTTAAAAGCAGCTTGGAAAAGGGACTGTCCCATTCCTTGAGAATGGCTTGAGGGCAACCATAAAAGGGCCCTTGCAGACTTGGCCAAGACTCAGCAGGTGGATGGAGATTGACAGAGAAAACCTGAAAACAAGGTGGAATCTCTTACCTTTAACTCTTAACTCTTTATCTTTTCTAGCAACCCTGATCATTTGGTGCAGATCAGATGGGCTTTTGTCACTGCTTTAATTACAAATGGAAAAGAAAAGGAGGGGAGATCACAAATGGGACAATATCCTTTTCTTTGCACTCTGTCAGGGGTTGGGTTTTCCAGACTCTTCTGTCCCATTCAACACATCATGTTTGGCTGTAATAAATGTACACTTGCTGTTTGGAATGACAAGTGTACATTAAAATGGGAATACATAGAAAGAAATGTCATATATACTTGGAGGAGCTTAAGTAAATGAGGTAGTAGCTGAAGGGCAGTCATCAAACCAGTGAGCCCAGCATATCTAACATATCTACAGGAGTCCCAATTAATGTCTCTCTTTCATCAGTTGTAACATTTCAATCAGCTTTTCCCTGATTCCACTGCACATTGGGATAGAAAATTGGGGTCAGGTGAAGTGTGGCACAACCCTGTTGTTTAATGCCCTGTGCAGAAATCCAGCAAGAGGGACTATCACAGAAACCTTTTGAAGAAGGAGGGAAAGAATCTGTGCTAAAACTGCTGGAGATTTAAAGTTATAAACAAACTGGCAAATCTGAAACTCTTCTCTACTTCCAATATTTTGAAGTCAATAAATTGGGCATATCTATATTGACATATTCATATTTGGAGTAAAGACACTTTTACTGTTTAATCTTTTCACTGCAAACGTATCTGAAAGTGGAGTAGGGGTGGAAAGAGATGGTCTTTAAAGCCCCTTTCCAACCCAAATCCTTCTGGGATTCTGGAATTCTATCAATAGGCACAGATGGCTCTTTTTTTAAAGGAAATATTCCATACATTTCGAGTTAGGTTGTACCAAGAATTCTGTTAATAGTGCAGAATCGTTTTGACATGGGAATACAAAAGGAAAAGAAAAAAAAAGAAAGAAGGAGGGGACGGAAATATTTTCTAGGGGAGGACACAAGAGGCACAGATGAGAGTCAAAAACTCCTCCTAAAAGTGAGTCTAAGACAGTAAAAGATTATGACATAGTCCTGTTAAACAACTGAGCAGTTTTGTTGATATGAAACACCAAAGATGTAAATAATTCATCTACTGTGTATTTTTAATGATTAGCTGATTTTAACAAATCCCGATGTTTTCTGTAAGAGACCAATGCAGGATCCTGCTCCCTGATTTTGGCCTTTGTGCTTGTTCACAGTGCTCTCTATTGCATATATGAATTATCAAAAGCATTGTTTTGCTTTATCTGCTGTCAAATACTCTATAATTACACAGTATTTTACCAGTGTAGTTATTGAGAGCTTAATTCTGTCTCCTCGAATAATCTGCACACATTATTTGGGATTTCTGTATGAATGAGATTCTAGATCCTTCACAACTGTACATCCATGGACAACTTTGTGGGAAGAGGAAACGCAGAACCACGTGCCTAAAATAGAGCTGGTGCTTGCAGATGGTTATTGCAAACCACGTGAAAAACCCTCACTCATTTTATGGTTTTGGAGGGGATGTTTGTGTGTTTTTATTATTAATCATTACTGGGGTTCTCTCTCCTCTGAACCTACCCCAGCCTGGGGTTCTGTGCCCTGCTCACACCCCAGAGCCACAGCACCAGGTGGGGCACTCGAGCAGTTCAGCCCAGAGCAGGGGGAGAGTCTGTTCCAGATGGTGAAGCAAAATATTGCTAAATATGCCTGCAAGGTGTTGGAGCACAGCGTGACAGACAGGCAGAACAAACAGGAATGGGGGAAAAGCAGGATAAACAACAGCTGAGGAAAGGCTGCCTTTTCCTGAAGGCTCCAGCCTTCCCACAGCTTGTGTCGGAGGGGACACAGGGAGGTGGGGGCAGAGCAATGTTGGTTACAGAAAAGTAAGAAATGTTGATTTACAGCAGAGTAGGAAATATTGGTTTGCAGCAGAGTAAGAAATGTTAATTACAGAAGAGTAAGAACTGTTGGTTACAGCAGAGTAAGACAAAGAAGGTTGTAAGGCAGCTCTGGTGATGGTCTTTATTTCCAAAGCTCCTCACCTAAAACAGTCCCACCACAGGGTATTTTTTAAAGAGCACAGGAATTTAGATAAAATTGTTGTTGTGACTTGGGTTTTTGGGGAAGGCAGCACATTTCCAGGGAGATGGCAGTGGATTTTGCTAAAAGCACACTTGTATTGGGTTACCTCTCTGAATCATTTGGCTGTCATGCAAGGAGCACAGGTTACAGGGAGGGCTGGAGGCTCAGAAAACAGCAAGATCTGTCTCCTTTCAGATACATCCCCTTGGAACAAAGCCTTCAGCTGTGCCCAGCCCTTGCAAAGCTTGCTAAGATATAGGAAAAACTCTACCCTTGACATTTTTTTACTCTTTTCTTAAGCTTTAGTTGTTTTCAATGCCCTGATGCTTCATTCAGGCCTCTCTGCTGACTCCTTTCCTGGGGAGTTTCTAACAAGTGGTAGAAAACCTCAGGTCTCATATTTTAGAAGAGGATGAACTATGCTACGAATATTTTTAAGTTTGGAAAAAACTGTATGAGTTTTGAAATTCATAAGCCTCTCCCCTCTCCCCAAATTAGAACTTTGTTGCTTTAACCAGTTGCTTGTTGAGAAAAATCAAGGAATCAAACTTTATTATAAAGGGGAAAAAAAGGTCAAAGAGTGAACTAAAAGATGATTCTTAATTTTTTTCCTAGAGTAATAGTAAAACATGGAATCACAGAAGAGTTTGGATTGAGAGGGACTTTAAAACTCACCTCATTCCACCCCTGCCATGGGCAGGGACACCTTCCACCAGCCCAGGTTGCTCCAAGCCTTGGACACTTGAGGTTGAGGCAGCCACAGCTTCTCTGGGCAACCTGTGACTTGCATTTAGACAATTTAATTGTCAGTATTTTAAAGGTTATGGAATCTTTTCAAGGATTCTCTTTCCCTATATTCCCTTCTATAGGGAAAGAATTTCTCTCTACCTTTTGTCCAACTGTTTTTCTCTTACAAGTCTCTTTCTCTAATCTTCAGCTGATTTTATTGTATTCTGGGTAAAGTCCAGCTTTATGGAATGGATTGGAGGAAGTGTTTGGGAAATGTGATGGTACATGATCAAACACTGTGTGATACAGGACAGCACTGACAGCAGAGCAAGGCAAAGAGGGACCATACCACAGCTTTAGACACAGCCCTATTTTTATAAAAGCCTCTCTGAGGCTTTCAGAAAATTCACAAGGCCCTTGTCTGCTTTGGGAGATAAATTTTCACATCTACCTGAAGGAATGAAAACCAACATCCCCACCTTCAGTGCACAAAGTCCAGTCATTAAGCTTTTGGGGAGAGCAGCCTCTCTGTCTGCAGCTGTGCTGCTGTGCAGTGAAAGATTAATGTGATCCATGAGGCAAACACAAGGAATAGAACACAACCCAGAGGCAAGAGTGTTGTGATGCTGTTCTGGTCCTCGCCCTGAAGAGTGTTTCTGTAGTTTCTATTAAACTTTGATTAGTTGGCAGAGCATTATAAAGACCACACCAGGCTGCTGAGCTTTCTGGAGGGCACAGTGTTCCTGAACCTCTCTGGAAGCAGAGATCTGGGCTCGCTGGGGAGGCTCAGAAACAAAGTGGGAAGCAGCTGTGAAGTTAGTTCTTGTCTAACCCCGGGGTTAGTTAAGACACAGTGTGCAGGACTGTGCTCCAGACTTCAGCAAAGCTGAATTTCTGAAGCAATACTGGGTGTCACAGAGCAGTGGAGAGTCCTGGGTCTGGAATGGCTGTAATAACAGGGGTGGGGGGTGGGAAAAGAAAGGCAGCTATTTCTAGGATCAAAGGCAGAATTATGGCACAATTCTGCCTTGGAAATTACAGCTTGGACTGTCCAAATTCTCCACTTAGATCTAAATATTAAAGAGGTCAAATCCCAATAAAATATCCATGGGAGCTAAAGGAACACAGCTCCCAGCAGCCACAAGAATTTGCCTGTTATGTGAAGCCCTTTTGGTTTAATCCAAGAACCATTATTAGTTCTTTCACAATGACAGGAATACTTTGAACACTCCCCCTTTCTCTGGTTTTGTGTTCCCCTGTCACCCATTCCTGCAGGTCCTGAGGTCACTGGGACCAGTTCCCTGAGGATAAGGTGGAGATAGGGGCTTTCCCAAGAAGTTTTGGGAGCCTTTTTAACAATCCTGTTGTGTTGGTTGGAGGTTTTATGAAGGTGCTTTTTAGCAGCTTTGTAGCTGTAGAGATTTTGCTGATCACAGAAATGATGTCTTATTTACACAATCTAATCAGGTAGATGTCCTTCTTCTGGGATCATTAATGGACCATTCTGGAAAAAGAATGACCTGCAGGGAGGCACACATGGACACACACACACACAGTGCTTGGGTAGCCATGAGAGCAGTAACAGCAGGGTACCACACACAATTATTTCCCATTGCTGACCCCACCTTCATTTGACTGCCAAATTCTACTTAGGATTTCTGGTCAGAAATACAAATACATGTCACACAAACATGCCCCAAATCTTGGCAAAACTCAGCCTTACTAAGCACTTCCAACAGGAAAAAATTCCTGACATCAAACATAATATCTAATCCAAACATAAGATACAATTAATACCGGTGTCTAGGTTTTAGTTGCTTACAAATATTGATCAAGGACATGGGGTCAGATCAGAGCTATTTAAACTTATTTTTTCCCCAAACTATCCAACGTGGCAAAACCCTTGGTGCAGCACAGACAAAATGGCAAAGAGCACTTCAGCTCTTTCCTTGCCTATAAAGGTGTTTTTTAATGAAACATGTTCCATTGATCAGTATTAGGCAAGAGGAGGATTTATGCAAAGACAGCAATGAAAAGAGCACAAAAATACCACTCTGGAATAGCTGTTTGAGCCCCATAATCTTTATAAATTCTACCATGGTATGAAATATGTGCTTATGGAGAAATGTCTTCTCATTCCTGCAGATCTGAAGTTCCAGGAGCAAAGCTCTGACCTGGAAGGCTGGAGACACAAGGCCACTGTTTGAAGGTACATCCTCAGTGTTTTGAGTAAATCATTTATTTGCATTCTGAAGATGAGCAGAAATCCCTCCTGAAAAAGTCAAGGAGTATTAATGGGAGCAGAGCAGAGGTTATCTCATTACCTTGGAGGCCAGGAAGGGAGGATTTGGGACAGCAGTGCAAATGCTGATTAATGTAATAGGTTAATAAAGGGCAGGATACACAGAATTATCTCATAATGCAGGCATTAAATTTAAGGAATTAAAAGCCTCAATAAGAAAATTATTCACAATTGCTCACACTCACTGATGCTGGCGAATATGCAACTATATTTTAGAGTGCCTGGAAAAACAAGAAAACTCTGGTTTCAAGGCAAAATCAATCAGAGGCTATAAAAAGTGCCTGTAAAAACAAGAAAACTCTTGTTTCGAGGTAAAATTAATCAGAGTCTATAACAGTAATAGGATGAGGATGCATGGTCAGCCACCTGCTGGCATCTGCTTTATTTCAGAAAAGATACTTATATTAGAGCTTTGCTTTTTTTAAAAAAAAATAAATTATTATTATTTTCACTAATTTTTCACCTTCCTCAGACGAATCTTCTGATTTCTGAAATGAACTGGAATCCACATTGTTAAAGAAAGCCAACAGAAAGATGTTGACAAGGTTGGAACCATGTTCAGAAGGAATGAAACTTCTAAAATTACCTATAGCTACCACATTTTATTTTATTAAATTCATTCAAGGCTTAGAGGCTTTTTGATTTCCTCTGGATCTCTGGATGCTGTAAATTCTCTCTCCCATAGAGGAGCCAGAACAGTTAATGACATTCTTTGTTCTCCCTGGATGGTTTCACTGCTTCTCCCGGGCAACCCATGAGAGAAGGAGGGGAAAAGGCCTCAAATTGTGCCAAGAGAGGTTGGATATGAGGAAAGGTGGTCAAGCATTGGAAGGTCCTGCCCAGGGAAGTGGTGAAGTCCCCATCCCTGGAAGTGTCCAAAAAAATTATTAAACTTGGCATTTGTGGACATGGTTCAGTGGGAATGGTGAGATTCCATCAAAGGTTTGATGATTTTTGAAGTCTTTTCCAGGCTTAACCCGTGAATTCCATGGATTCTTGATTCCATGATTCAGAGACCTGAGCAGGGACAAGCAATGGTTGTTTTTAATATTCCTGTTAATACCTTCCAATGGAATATTCTGTGTGACATCCATAACATTCATTTATGAAGAAAATCCACTGCAGTTCAATGTGACTTCTATTGCTAAAACATTTTTCAATTCAGTGAGGTCATTGAAGAACAGTGATGTTAATTACAAAGGTGTCAGAGTGCACTTAATTGATGTCTAATTTGCATGGAAGTAACAAGGGAAAGCAAACCTTAAGAGATGTGGAAGTGTTTTCTCCAGGATTATCCATCTGTCTCGCAGTGGGCAGTGCACAGACTCCCCAAAATGTGAAAATGTCCTTCATTTTACATCAGAATTTGCTAAGGAACTTGTCTATAATCAAAGATTTTGGTCCCAGCTGGGGAACAGGGTGAAATATAGGATACAACTACACAGTCCTTCTCACTGGAGCTCAGACAGCTCCTGACAGGAGGTTGTGGCCAGGTGGCCTCCTCTCCAAGGGACAGGACGAGTCAAAAAGGCCTCAAATTGAACCAGGGGAAGTTTAGATTGGGTATCAGGAAAAATTTCTTCCCTTAAAGTGTGGTCAGGGATTGGAAAAGGCAGCTCAGGGCAGTGGGGGAGTCACCACTCCTGGGAGTGTTCCAAAAGTGTGTAGAAGTGGTGCCCGGTGTGGGCCTGGCACCACCAGGTGAATGGTTGAATTCAATAACCTCAGAGGTCTTTTTCCACATAATGTTCCTACAATTCTGTAACACCTTCAAATAAACCTCTAGAATTACTTGTTTTTAATATCCCACGCTGAGATTTATTTCTTGAACAGCTTGACCTGAATCCTTTCCCTTATCATCATATCTTGAATTTTGAATCTGAGAAATAAACTGCTTCTTAGGCGAGAGAAATGGTGGTGGATGAGACAGCTTCATTAACTGCAGCCAATTACATGTGCAATTTAAAGGAGGGAAAAATCACTTTCTAACCTGTGCTTATGTGGAGTCAATCATCAGGTAGAACTGGATCCTGCTGCAGCAGCTTCTCACTGATTTCAGTGTAACCAGCTTTTCTTTAATTAGCTTTTATTTATTTCAGGGTAATAAAAAATAACATATGCAACACATTTAAAAGAATTCTTCTCCTTTTAGAGCATTAAAGTGGAAGTAGAGTTCCTTTGCATAATTGCATTACTAAACAGATTAATTTACATTTTAATTTACATTAGCAGTGTAATTGGGATTCCAAAGTGGAATATACAGGAAGGAATGAAAGCAGGAACAAAGTCCCCCAGCTACTAAAGGATGGAGATACCAGACTCCAATTAAGACATTCTTTTGTCAAGCCTTATCTCTGAGGTTTGCAAGATTAACTTAAAACAAAATGGCTCCTTTTTATCTCCCTTGGTACTGGTTTGAATTCCACAACTTAAAAGGATTCCTTTGGAGATTAGTGTTAGGAAGGCAACTTCTTCTGCTGTGTCTTCCCAGTAACATTGGCCATATTTTGGGATTAATTACAGAGCTAAGAGGAATATTAATTCTGCCTTGGTGTCCCTTGCTCTCATCTCAGAGAGGTTTCCTTTATAAAGCATTACTTGGGAATGCAGTTTGTTTACTCTGAGGTTCCCACACCAAGCAACACATTCCACAGAGGGGGTTATTTACTGTGATGAATGTGTTGGTGTCAGGCAATGGCACATTATTTGTGTAAAAACGCCTGGGCAACGACCTGTTTGTGAAGCTCAGGGGGAATATTTGTTCAGCAAATGTGACATTTGGGCCAGCACAGAGCCCTGGGGCCAACGGGATCCTGGGGGCAGCAGGAAGAGCCCTGGAGCAGGGCAGGGAGGGATCCTGCCCCTCTGCCCAGCCCTGGGCAGCCACATCTGCAGGGCTGCTCCAGCTCGGGCTCCTCAGCACAGCAGGGACAGGGAGCTCCTGGAGCGGGGCCAGCGCAGGCTGCGGAGATGCCGAAGGGATGGAGCAGCTCTGGGAGCAGCAAAGGCTGAGGGAGCTGGGGCTGTGCAGCCTCCAGAGCAGAGCCTGAGAGGGGCCCTGCCCAGGCTGTGCCAGGGGCTGCAGGGAGGGGGCAGAGGATGCCCCAGGCTCTGCTCGGGGGGCCCAGCAATGGCACCAGAGCAACGGGCAGCAACTGATGCCCAGCAAGTTCCCCCTGCACAGGAGGAAGAACTTCTTGGCTGGGCAGTGACCCAGCACTGCCCAGGCTGCCCAGGGAGGGGCTGCAGTCTCCTCCCTGGGGATATTCCAGACCCCTCTGGGCACAATCCTGTGCCCTGTGCTCTGGGATGGCCCTGCTGGAGCAGGAGGTGGGACCAGGTGAGCCCCTGTCAGGCTCAACCCAGCCTGACCCCCTCTGTAACTCTGCGTGAAATACCCTCCTCCTGAGTTCCTGCATCCAAAGCAGCCCCAGGGAAGCTTCCAGGAGAGTAGAAGCTGAAAAGAAGAAAATTCCAGCTTGATAGCACATTCAAGTCAGGAAATGGCGGGTTTGACCATGCAAAAGTGAATTTGATAGGAGCCCAGAGGACACTGAACAGGGGAACTCAGTAACAAGGCTGAGCCTGAACAAAGTGTTTGCCTGCAGATCCAGAGCCCTGTGTTAAACTGGGAGCATTGCACACTTTGAAGTAATTATGGCTTTTCTGTGCAGTTACAGAAACCAACTGGTCATCTGGGGGCATTAGTCCTTATAGGCAGCAGTCAGTTATCACACATGGAATTGTGAAAAACCAAGAAGTCCAAGGAAAACTGTTGTGCCTCAGATGTCTTACTTGAAGCTGTTTTTAATATAGTGGTTTTTAGAAAATTTACTGCACATTTATGTCCATGTTGGGTGGAATACATTTTCAGGAAGTGTGTCAAGGGCTTATGTTGAATCAATGTCTTATCATTTATTATCATTATCATCATCCTCCTCATTATCATTATCATTATATATAGATAATAATAGGTAATAATCTATTATATTTTTCAGTTAACTCAGTTTTAATTTCTTTTAATTCCTACAGCTTTTTTCACACCAAAGGCTGAACCTACCAAACCAAACTTGTTCCTACAACTGCCTTGCACTGATTCTAAACAACCAAGCTTGGAATTTGGTAATTGTCTTGTTTCACGTTTTCAGAGAATTAAAGGGATTTACTTATCCTGCAAGGAAGATCTCTGTGATTATTAGGCCACTACTGGACTTTGTGAAGCAGGAGCATTGCAAAGCATCTGGGATTGCATAAGGAAGGAGTGGAAAAGTAGGTGTATAAACAGGTGTTCTGGTGGCAGTTACAGGTCATGGACACCTTGGACAGCCCTTGGAGAGTTGCAGAGAGTCAAAATCACAGAATCCCAGAAGGGTTTGGGTTGGAAGGGACCTCAAAGCCCATCCAGTGCCACCCCTGCCATGGGCAGGGACACCTTCCACCAGCCCAGGTTGCTCCAAGCCCCGTCCAACCTGGCCTTGGAACTTCCAGGGATCCAGGGGCAGCCACAGCTTCTCTGGGAATATCACATGCTGGGGAAAGGTGAACAAATTCAGAGTTTGGTGGTCACATCTAGGCAGAAATAATTGGCAAATAAACCCAGGTACAGATTTCCATCGAGCTGCAGCCTGACCTGTGGCTTGGCAGTGTCCTGTCCTTGAGCAAGCACGACACTAAATGGTCCAGAGGGCACGAAAAATCCTGGTGGGAGAAGGCCTATGGAAATGGAACTGCCATTCCAAGGCTCATTGGGAGCTCTAGCAACTAGGTAGGCTTCAACAAAACTCCTGTTATTAAATACAGCATCCAAACTATGGATACAAATTTGGGAATGATATTCTCTCTGGCTATTCTGCTGTCCCACCCTTTGAATTCAGTGAGGTGTTGGCTTCATGTCCCAGCCCCAAAATTGACTGTAGTGAATATTTTGATCAGTGTTGAGCTTCCCTCTTTCAAGCTCCCTGGCTGCTACTCCAGTATTGCTGTAAAACCTGGTAAACAGATATTTCCTAATCTAATTTTTCAATCTCCTAATTTCTTAATTTCCTAATCTAATTTCTTAACAGTGATCATTGCCATCCTACCTTGTTTCTTTGCCAGCATTTTATATTTACACTAATTCTTTAAATATTTTATGGTTTGTATTAACCTGATGAGCATTTCTTCACAGGAATTGCTTCCATCACTCCTTCCTGAAAGTCCACATTCCACAACATCTTCTTGGAAAAGGGGGGATGAATACTGTAAATAAGATTTAATAATGTGCAGTAGTTATTGTACACATTTTATTCCTGCTACAGAATCAAATAAAGCACTTGAAAATCTCATTATCTGAAATAGTTAGAGAACTTTTGGAATAGAATTACTGTAATATTCAAAGTCAGTTATCACCAGATATTAGAACTGTCCTGCAAACCCAAGCAAGTTAAATAAGAATTAAAATGCTTTGGGGCCATAATCAAACACTACTCTTATCCACTGGGTTAAAAAGTTATCATAGGGTGTATTGCAGTATTGAGATTTCAGCTTATTAAGCCTTTAATAACAACTTTAAGTGTCTGAGCTGTTTAATAAGTTTTTAATAAGCTCTATTTTAAAAACATACTTTAAAAGGACATGCAAACTCTCTTGGGTGCCTCACTCAAACTGCTGAGCGAAGTCTCTTTGCCAGGCTCATGAATGAGGTTAATTCTAATTCCAGTCAAGACTGGTTTTTTCCCTATGCCTTAATATCTAGTAATATCCAAGAAAATTCAATTTGGAGACTAAAAAGTGTTCCAATGATCAGTGTAATAAGTGAGGATGTGACCTAACTCTGTTGACACATGAACAAGCACCCATAAAATAAATATTCTGACTATATGTAACCACAAGACTAAGGTGGGCTAATCCTTAGAACTCCTTAATGGCACCTGTACTGAGCTCTCTGTGTCTCCAAAGGTGCTTCCAATATTTACTGGGTTCTTTTCCACAGTGACCTCAAGCAATGATTAGGCTAAAAAAAATTGGATCTCTAATTCCTAAATCACACTCTGATAGAAATCTTTCTCTTGGTCACTAGCACTTACCTTTTGAAGAGAAATATTTACGTATTCTAAGTTAATTTAACTCAGAAGTGAAGTGGGGGCCTGAGCTTGGCTGTATTTATATCAGGGTACACTGTGGGCTGGCTGCTCCAAGGGCTGGGAGCCAGGGAACGTGTGGATGAGGAGAAGAGAATGAGCCCTGTTCAGTGTGCACATACATGAGCAATCTTGCTTTTCCTTTGGATTTGCAGGTTTTCCCTTGGCTGTGGTGTAATGAAGCATGCCTCTATATTTGACAAAACATTTAGTCATGCATCTGGTGTTTCCCTTGCCTGGAATCTGTCATCCTGCTCCGAGTTTTCAGTGCCATAAGAACATTTTGCCTGTGAGCCATTTGACTTTGTCTCATTTTTAGCAAGGTACACGGCCGACAGCAGAAATCACATATTGCTCAGGCACTAAACTCAGACTAAATCATTCCTAAAAACCTTTGCAACAGACTTTTTGGTTTAATTCAGCAAATCCAACGTGCCATGCTGGGGTTGGGTTGGCTGCAGGTTATGATGTGATTTGATCAGCCAGTGAACATCATCATGATCACACTTGGGCTGACAGGAATTAATGAAGTAAAAATGAGCCACTGGGCTTGATCTAGAGAGGACTTGTTGTCACAGTGCTGAGAGAAACTCCAAGTTCAGTTCACTTGGGGAAGCATTTCTTGCCTGTATGAGGCTCACTTAGAGCTTGAAGGTTCTTATGAAGCCTGGTCTGCATTTACTGATGCTTTATATCGTGTTGTGTTCTGCTATAAATGAAATAAGTGCAAGAAAGGAGTCTCACTTCCTCAGGACCCTGCACTGTTCAGTACCTATGCAAATAATCCTAATACATATTTAGAAATCTAATGACTGAACAAATTTTACTTGGCATAATTTGAAATTACTCTAATTCAGCATTCAGGAGTTTTGCACGACATCTCTGTTTCACACAGAATAAGTTTGTTGCAGTGTTTGTGTCCTGGCTGCTGTACTGACTCTCTCCTCGGCTATGAACTGTCACAAAATCAGCCTCCTGACTTCTTCTTACCAGGTGATGGCTCCAGTAATGCTTTTAAAGAGATGCAAAGAGCTGTGCATTCTGGATGCCTGCAGACACTCCTTTGAAAAGCCATCTGTTGACAAATGATGTCTCCCTGCTCATCCCCAGGGACGTGAACCTTTCATTGAGCTTGACTTGGACACAACAGAGTTATTTCATCTCTAGTTTTCCAGCTCACTTTCCTGGGGTGAGGAAGTGGTTGATCATTCCCTTCCTGACCTGTCAGGCTGTTCCACAATGTTGCTGGGGGGGCTCCAGGGGATGATTCTCGTTAACTCTTCATGAAAGTCAAAATCTTCCATAATGCACCTCTGGCTCTTTGCTGTTATGGAACACAACTGACACAGAGATTGTTTGCAGTTCCCATTGCTGTGGAAATCTGCTGAACAAATCCTGATTAAAGTCTTCTACAGTGAGAAAAAAAATTACTAATCGTTTGCTTGAAACAAGCTTGTGTAGCCTTTGAATTAAGTGTTGCAGTTACATGTACCTAAAATGTGATATATCTACTAACATCAAAGACCAGCTCGATTCTTGACTTCTAAAGAAAGGCAAAGGTTCAAACATGAGATATTTCCTCTAAATTCTCATCTCAGGCTTTATTAGTGTCAAAACTATTCCTCACAGTTACTCTCAAGCAGGACAAATAAATGCCAACATATAGAGGTACTAATAGAAGAAAAAATCCTTCTCTAAGAACCCAGAAAACTGCCTTTTTTGGTTACTAACATCCAGTATGGGGTCTGCTGCCATAAAATTCATGTTTGTAATGACAATTTAGTTTCCAATTAATGTAATATAAAATGCAAATATAATGTAGAACTCTCAAAACTCTCATTTAAAGAATAAGCTTGCTATTATTTGCAAATGTTTGTGTAGCTCAAATATTTTATTAAATATCCAAATGACTTATGTATCAGACCTACTGTATAATTCCAACAAACAAAATGTGGATGAGTCTTCAGGTGGCCAAAGGAAGAAGAAAATACTCCCAAACTCTGACCACCACTGTGGGTTGGAGGATTCTATCAGGTTTTCTCCAGGTGTTGCTACCAAAACATCTCTTTTAAGTTGTTCTTAAAACACAACTGCTGGGCCTCTAGTTGAAATGGGATGAAGATAAGATTATGATTTGTAGTAAGTGTTTATCTGGTCTGTGCTGGCTTTAGGGTTGAGTAGAGATAACTGGGGTTCAAATCACACCTCCAAACTACTTTGGGGAACAGACTGTAGAGTTGGGGGCTCTCCAGAAGGGAAGAGACAGGACTAAGAATCACACAAGTGTGACAGCAAGGCCTAAGCTGAATGCAGAAATTTATTCCCCAAGTCCTGCAGCACTAGAAATTTCACTGAAATTCACAGAAGATCAGGACAAACCAGAAAAAAGTCATTTCATACTCCACAGCTGGTGATCTTCTGGGATTTCCTGCCACTGCAGATGGGGTGGCACAAGTGTCTTGTCCCTTTTTCATGACAAAGAGTCTGGTAATGAAATGGTCTTCACACAGATCCAGGAGACAACAGAAAGAAAGGTGCCCTCCAACATCCCTCATAAAAATTATGTGGATGTTGGGAAAGAAGGAGTGAAAAAGACCACAACCATATTATTATTATTAACTATTTCTTTTTTGCCTCTTTCACCACCCAACCCAATTTTAGTATTTGCTGTCACTATTGACAGTTCAAAACCCTCAAACCAAGTTCTTTTAAATATGTCACGTGGGGAGGGCACAACTTAATACCAAATACATTTATTAGGAGATATTTGATGTTATATGCACTTTTTGATTTAGCTGACTAACAAAAATATACTGGGGAAAAAAAATACAAGTGCAATTAACACTTAAAAAATGTGGAAATTTCCATATTCAGTTCAAACACAATACCAGTGTCAGACCTGTTTCCAGTCTCTATAATATGCCCACTGTCACTGGGCATCTCCAGTCAGCTGGAAGGAACACAAGGGGCAAAGCCAGCTCAGGCTTCTTGCTCTCTTTGAATTTCTTTATTGTTTTTATACTTTAGGTTGGGCTGAGCCACATTGTTCTCCAACAATGGAAAAACTCTACACAGCTTTGGTGGAAATAGCCATGATATCTGGTGCAGGAGTTACTGGTAACTCTTCATTGTTAGCTGCTTCTACATGGATTCAAAGGGATTGCAGAAGAAATATCCTGAATTTTCTTAGTCAGGAAAACACTTTCATTTAAAGATGATGCCATTTGCTTGTACTATGGTCAAAAAGTCACAGTGTTGGTGGACAGGGTGACCCTGGATAAAAACCATCAGAGGGTGAGAGGTAAATTGATGTCCCCAATGACTGAAAAAAGGAAACATCACACCCACTCTAAAAAAAATGCCCAAGGGAGCACCCTGGGAGCTACCAAACCTCAGCCTGTCCTCTGTGCCTGGGAAGATTTTCTTGGAGCAGATGGCAAAGCAAATGGAACAGGGGATGAAGATCAGAGAGAGCCAACGTGGCTCCAGCAAGGACAAGTCCTGCCTGGCCACCAGTGGCCTTCTCTGATGAAGTGGCTGCATCAGTGGCCAAGGAAAGGCTGCAGATGTCAAAATAAAGTACCATGAGAAGGTAAAAAAAATCACTGAAGTCTAATACAGGACAAACACAAGAGCTTCAGAAAAATTAGGGATTAACCAAACCCACAGAAAGCAAGAGCCATGAGCTGAGAGGTAAAGAACATATCCCATGGAATCATGGAATATTTGGGCTGGAAGGGAGCTCTGAAGTTGTTCAAAGCTCCTACACATCAGTGCTCACTGGGTCACTCTGATCTTTGGTGGGTTTTCAGACACCAGGCTGCCACTGGAAAAGGTCTTGGCTCAGTTATGGCTTTTGCCCCCTGTGGAGCCTGAACCAAACCACTGCTGTTTTGGCCAAGGAGTCAAGTACATCTCTCACAAAACAGGAGCAATTTGGTTCAGCAGAAACAAGATTAAAAGCCCCCTGGACCTTGCAGTGTGCAGGACCTGCATTCCCTAAACATTGGTGTGCTCTCTTGGACTAAGATGTGCCATAATTTGGTTCAAGCCGAACTAAATTCATTACCAAATGTGGTATGTTTAGCAACAGGACTTGTCATGAACTTTGCCTCCGAAAAGTTATCAAATTGTTTATGAATGATAAGAAAATGGAAAACAAATCTGGCTCTGTCTGAAAGTGTCATCAAGGACAGGCCTTAAATAGTGATAAAGCCTTAAAATATTACAGTTTATATTGGAGGAAAGAGTTTAAATGGCAGTACCAGGATATAAACAAGCAGCAATGGCCTCCTGCAGCCATTGCAAACCTGGAGTCCCTGTTGTGCACATGGAATGACTCTGGTAGCACCAAGAGCTCCAGCAGTCTGACAATGTGACTCCAATTTGATTTAACAGCCCATTTAATATTTTCAACCTAATGCATTTCAAGAACTGAAATCCTGATTATATTTTTTTTAATATAGCAATTTATTCCATATATTAAAATGTTGGTTGGGAAATTTTTTGGTGCACTTGTGAGGAAATCATAAGTTAAAAAACTTGCAGCCAGAGCAGTCGAGTGAAAGGTTCATATTGTTACCACCCCTGCACACCCCTGACTGAGAGAGAAACAGATTTTATCTATTGACAGTCTGTTACCCAACCAACTAAAACATTATGGCTGCAAGAATGTGACTCATCTCCCTGGATGTTTTTCTGTCTCCTTCTCTGCCTAAATCCACGTTCTCACCTCTCCCTTTCTCATTTAGTGAGTCATGTAACTCCAAATACTAAAGCTGTCATTACACTCCAATTTAATTCATATACATTCTACAGCTCATTTGATATCATTAATGTCAAGATTGAATGGCCCCTTACAAGCAATGATTCATTAGCACAGCACATTCATTATTACGTTCGTCTTTCAGCAGAATTTCCTTCATTTCTTTATCACCACTAAAAGTTTCTCATGAAATTCCATTGTCTATCAGGGCAACGTTTCATGGATCTGGGAACATCTGCTCCTTTCTTTGGTGGTGTTTTCAGGAGCAGTCCTTAGGCAGGTTCTGATTCTGTCAACACAAAAGGGGGCTGTTTGCTGATGTTTGATTTACGTGTGTGCTCTGCTTTTTCTGTGTATTTAACTCGGGTTTGATTAAATTAAGGTGTTCAGAAATGCAAAGACTACCTAATTAGGCAGCATTGATCAATAGGATGAGATTTAAGTAATATGACAGCTGTAGAGGGAGGACTTTACAGCTCTAAAATGTACAGGCTGAAGAGTCTTATAAAGTCATTAAGGTTGGAAAACATCTCCAGGATCAACAAGTCTGACCTTCGACCAAATCTCACCATTCCCTCTAAAACCCATCACAATGTGCCACATCTACTCATTTTTTGAACAAGCCCAGGGGTGGTGACTCCCCCACTGCCCTGGGCAGCCCCTTCCAATGCTTGACCACTCCTTCAGTGAAGAAATTTTTCCTGATATCCCACCTGAACCTCCCCTTTATTTTAGTCCATCTCCATTCTGGTGATGTCCACTGAATGTCCAAAGCAAAGCACCTTCAGTTCACTCTGAAGAACATCTTGTGGTTCCCTGTTGTGTGAAGGGAATCCAGCCCAGTGTCTTGGATGCTCCAAACTGGGAACTGAAAACCAGGAAGCTGGGAAAATGGATGTTCATTTTGAAAGACTAATGTAAATGTACCGTTAGAATCTTGGTTATCAAAACTGGATGCTTGTTAGCTTATCTGTAAAACATGAGGAAAAATGAAATGAAATGTGATCAATTCCTTCGACTTTTCCCCAAATTCTTGCAAAATATATTCCCTAATGGTAATCAAATGAGTATTTTTTCCTGCTTTAAAGAACTCACACAATTTCCTGAGCAAAGATTAAGCACTTTACACCATTAAAATCTGTCATTTTAACTGTCGGTGCTACAGAAAATTTGCGTCTTCATTCTGTAAGGTGATTATTTGTGAAAGTCTAAATTTCTACAGGTTATAACCCAACCTTTCTCATGGTACATCTTTTGCAGAAGTTTTTTCAGAATTAATTGCATCCTTGAGCCACCCTTAGAGTCTTACCCTGTGTCATGGCAGAGAAATCTCATGGAAGAGGAATTTGTTCTCCTTAAAAATGTATCACTGAGACCTGCAGTGTCTTCAGTGTCTTCACTGGATGATTGCTTGAGTCAGGGGTGTATAACTGAAGACAGTTCAAGATCAGTTCTGAACATGAAACATCTTTAACCAGCAATAGTAATAGACAAAAAAATCAAAGCCAAGATTAAGTGAATTATCTTTTTTTTTCCTTTTTGTTTCCTTTCTTTTTTATCAGAGAGTGTCTTAGACTCAAACAAATTTGGTAGATATTATGGGACAAAAAGTCGTTTGTACTGTGTTTTATCAAGTCTGTACATGAAGGGCTTTTGTCAGCAAGGATTTTATTGAACTGAATGAATGTAACAAGGGAATAAAACAATCAGTTCTATTCAAAGTATTCAAGTAGTCACAGGTTTTCCCTAAGTGGCTGTTGAGAAAATGCAATAACTGTGGAAGGAGAGTGTCTGCCCTCCAAAGAGTATCTGGTCAAGGACCTTTTCAGTACAAAAAATAATCAATAAAAGAAAGAAGAGATAAAGAACATCCAGGACAGAAACCCAACTGTAAGCAGAAGGAACCTGGTCAGTCACAGGGACTGGGGAGGATGTGGGGTGTCCCAGTGTTTATTTTGCAGTCTGATTATCTCACTAAGAACCTTGTCAGATTGGGATTATAAGGGAAAGCAGGGAGACACAAACACACAGGGACACAAAACCTGCCCTGGTTTGGGTGCTCAGGGTCACAGTCAGTCACTGCTGCTGAGAAATCCCCATCTGGAGATAAACTCTGTCCCGGGACAGGGAAGGGAAGGGAAGAAAACCATCTATACATGTTTAGATGTGTACATATATGTTTATATATTCCCAGAGTGTCCCCGTCTTCTTAATTTTTTTTTTTTTTAATTTGCCCTTCATTTCATAGCACAAAACATTTCAACATATGATATAATTGAAAATTTTACTTTTTGGTAAGGACACTTCTGGATTAAATTAATTTATATTCTTGGGTTTCAAGTTTCCATGTGTTGAAAATAATGCATTTCCTTCTTGCTGTTACCTTCCATTTCAGATTTATATTTCATTGCATTTGAACTGAGAGGAAAATTAACTCCAGTGAATGAGCCTCAGACTGTTGGGAAGAGCAGGAAATGACATTTGGCTTTTTAAATTTGCTGCTCCATTAAATCAAAGATTCAACCTCTGGACCAGGAAAATTGTCTGAGGATGGTGATGCTGGGATGCACTTGGACAGCAATCATTGTCTCAGGGGTTGAGTTGCCAAGAGGCATTTCAGGAATGTTCTACAGCTCTACTTCATTAGGGAACTGTGCCTGGGAAAGGCTCATTCCTTCTCCTGAGGGATTTCTTTCTCTATCCTGAACTGAACCAATAGTAAGAAAGTGGAGCTGATAAATAGGTGCTTAAAACCCAATGTGTCCAGACAGAAAGGTGAATGGGAATGGGATTCTCTGGTGACACATTCAAATAGACACCTAAACACTCCTCCATTGCATCTAGAAGTGCAGATGGGAGAGACCAGGTATTATTTTTGATAGATGGCACAAACAGGAGTGACCATTAGTGCAGAAGAAGAAAGAGCAATCCCCAGTTTTAGGGACACAGGGCAGCCTTGGAAACAGAAACTGAGGAGGAAAAGGTGCAATTTGGCAATAAGCTCTGCTGGAGTTCCTTGGGAAATAGCTTTTGCACTCAGAAAACTCAGATAAACAGTGTTTGGGCTGTCAGAGCTGCTGACAGGGCTATCAGGGGAGGACACAATTTGTGTGAGATGTGAAATGCCAGTTTGAGGGTGTTTTCCCATCTGTTCCTGTGCTGAATGAGCTTCATCCTGATGACACATGATAAGTCTGACTCTGTAAACTCCATGCAATTCTGTCTTCCAATTTGTTTGGGGATTTTTAATCATAGAATAATAATCAAGGAATGGTTTGGGTAAAAGAAACCTTAAAGATCACACAGGTCCAACCACACCACCTCCCACCAGCCCAGGTTGCTCCAAGCCCTGTCCAACCTGGCCTTGGACACTTCCAGGGATCCAGGGGCAGCCACAGCTTCTCTGGGCAACCTGTGCCAGGGCCTCCCCACCCTCACAGCCAGGAATTCCTGCCCAATATCCCATCCCCTGGTTCCCCGTGTCCTGTCCCTCCAGGACACACCAACCCAACCACCACAAAACCAAACTGTGGACAAGGAAGGGATTTTATCATGGATGTTAATTTGTCATCCGTATTCTGCAGTGAAAATCATTATGTGAATGAACAGAAACTTGGGGAAAAAACTAACTAAACAAACAGAAAAACCCCTGAGATATCAGTTTCTTTGAGAAGAAATTGGAATTCATAGTTGGGAGATTGCAGGTTTTTATTTGACAAGGACATGCCACATTCTTGGGAGGGTTTTTTTCAATATAATGATCTGACAAGGAGAAGTGATGAAAGAGCAAATGTCTGCTAAAGGTTTAAGGTTCTGACTGGCTCTGGTTTGCTGAAAAACACACTGCCAGTGAATAAATGGAGGCAGAAATTATGTTTTCTACTTAAGATATGGTAGTGTTGCCCTTAAGTGCCAGGATCCATATCACTTGAGGAGAAAAATGGACAATAGATTGCACAGCTAAGTCAGGATGGCTTATAAATATAAATATTTTAAAGATAACTCACTGAAAAAATCTCTTTTACATGTATTTAGTAACAGTCCCTCACATCAAAACTCCTGTAGCTACAGATGCTCACACTCTAATTACAGCCAAAAAAATGAAGGTGGTAAGATGGTGAGTTCCACAATTTTGTGGGATGGAATAAATGGGAGTAGCAGCAGGATTTATAGGAATGTGGTTCCTGAGGGTTTTGCTCTTCCTTGTGCAGGGAGGAGAACCTTCCACTGATGGGAGTTCTCAGGGAGACCTGAGAGCACCTTCCAGGGCCTAAAGGGGCTCCAAGAGATCTGGAGAAGGACTTGGGACAAGGGATGGGGGACAGGACACAGGGAATGGCTTCCCACTGCCAGAGGGCAGGGAGAGATGGGAGATTGGGAAGGAATTGTTGGCTGGGAGGGTGGGGAGGCCCTGGCACAGGGTGCCCAGAGAAGCTGTGGCTGCCCCTGGATCCCTGGAAGTGTCCCAGGCCAGGTTGGATGGGGCTTGGAGCAACCTGGGCTGGTGGGAGGTGTCCCTGCCCATGGCAGGGGGGGGGACTGGATGAGCTTTGAGGTCCCTTCCAACCCAAACCAGTCCTTGATCCTATAATCCTGTGTAATAAAAAAGAAAGCTTGTTCCCAATTATACATTTCCTTCTAGAGCAAAACTGGTTCTTCTACAATTCAGAACTGTTTGGACATTCCTTTGGGAACTGTTTTCCATGGGTGATGTGGGAAGACAGAAACCCAATTTTTTCCTATGGAAAAATGTTACGAGAAAGTTGATTTCTAATGAGATGAGACTGAAAATATTCCAGGAGTATCGTTATTGCCACATTCCTTTCACATCTGCTGTCCTGCAATGAACACTCCCAGGGATGGGGACTCCAACACTTCCTTGGAGAACTTGTTCCAGTGCTTGACAACCCTTTCTGTGACATTTCTTTCCTAATGTCCAATCCAAACCTTTCCTGTCACAATTTGAGGCAGTTTCGTTTCAGACCATGAATATGCTTTTCTTTAAAGAAGAATGTGACATTCTAAATGCCTCAAAGGAACTTTTTTCAAACTTCTCAGATATGAATTCTTCTTAAAAATGAATTTTTGTCTCAAATCTCAGCTTTCAGGTGACTTCTTCTATCTCCATGAAGGTCAGAAAGGAAGAAAGAACTCAGATAAAACCTTTAACAGTTATTCAGTGTAACAGATCATACTTTTTCTCCTCCAATTCTGCCATAATGCAGGGAGATTAATTACTTTAAGTGTCCAAAACATTAAAACCCACAAGAATAATAGACTTTCAAGTTGGTGAAGAAATTGAGCTCATTAGAACGAAATTTCCCATATCAGACTCCTTCAGACTCTCCAGTTTTGCACCAGGGGGAAGAGGTGACTCCAATCAGAGCAGAGCAGGAACTGCCCCCAGTTCTGTTCTGTGTCACTGCACATTGCAGAGAAAATCCTAAAGACTTACTGGTGGGAATAATTAAACTTGAAAATCAACATGAATTTTAAGAAAAAATATAATTTTGAGTGTTATTATGCTTCACAGATGTGATAATAACTGCTGCATATCCCTGTACAAAATACTCCTGAATCCCACAGGACATAAATCCTTCCTGTTGACAGAAGTCAGACTTTTGTAAGTTTACCAATTATTGTTTCTCTTCAGTGAAAAATTGAGGTGGTTTTTATGGATTTCAGGACATCATTCCCAAACCTATTGTCATCTGAGGACACCCAACAAAATGTGCCTTTAAGCAACATGAAGGGAAAATTCTTATCAGCAACTTTTACAGTTTGAAGTGATTCTTAAGCCAGTGTTGATGTTCAGAATTGAGTACAGGAGTTTATTTCATTAATGTTAATTGGCATTATTCTAGTCTAGTAATTTATTAAAGTTGGGATATCAGAGTTAAGGATTATATTAATACTCTACCTGTTCCCATTTACTGCCTGATCCCAGAGCTCAAGCCCTGTTTTCAGTTGAACACTTTTTCCTTTGACAAAAATCAGTTGGGAACAGGGGAAAGAAAATTTATTGGACAAATAAACCTAAATTCAGGTCAGTGTCTCCTTCACTGCTGGCAAATGTCCAGAGTGGGATCCAAAGCCATAATTCAGTTTGGAGCAGATTTCTTGACTGTTCTTCTGAACTAACACTGCCTGAAATTTTCATTGCAATGATACATTTCACCTTCTGCCTTCCCCCTTGTTCTTTCCCCTTGCACAGTTGACTGCCTTTAAAATCTATGCCTCTTTAATTGATTTTAGAAACTTTGTCCTTTTATAAAATCACTTTTTCCCAAGGTGAAAGAGAAAACATGATATCCAGTGAAAGCCTCCTGGTCAGGGATTGCTAATGGGGACACCTTAGAAATCCAGAGTCATCAAAATACTTCATATTCCTCATGGTCATTAATTTATTGCTTTAAAGACCAAATTTTTGTATCTCCTTTCTCTGTCTAATAAAATACAATAATCTGAATGTCTTTAGCTGCATGTGCCAGCTGCTCCCATCAGCTTTTCCCTCACCTTGCAATAAGTCTAAAATACACAGACTGGATGTGATTTGAAAAGCTTTCTTCCCTTCACCTTCCCCTCAGCCAAATAATAAATCCAAAGGGTAAACACCAATCTAATTAATTATTGATCAGAATTTAAAAAAAAATGCAGAAATACATATTTTTTTTTAAAAAATTAAGTATTGCCTATCTAATTTACTCTTTTGGTGTGTGGATGTAAATGTGTGGGAGCAAATGCATGTATTTTTAAAATGGAGGGTGTGTGAATATGCATGAACAGATGACATGTCGTGAGGTCAAAAGAAGAGCAGCTCTGGCCAGAAGAAATCTCAGTCCTAGTCCAAAAGAAATGTCAGCCATGAAAAATGAAAACCTGAGATTAAACCGTCATTGCACTTGATGGTATGGAAATAAAATGAAATTAAAAAAAGAAAAGCACAAACATTAAATGAAGAAAAGCACAAAATTCTGCCCTTCCAAATGTCTCTGGGTCTTGAATTTCAAAGGCAGCCAAACAAACATGGATAAGGATATCAAACAAAAGCTCAGGCACATGGGAAAGAAGAGTTTGGATACAATTTTTGTACCAATTTTTGGGCAATGAAAGGGCTCTGGAAAGTGAGTCCTGTGAGGAGCAGCTGAGGGAGCTGGGGGGGCTCAGCCTGGAGAAAAGGAGGCTCAGGGGGGACCTTCTGGCTCTGCAACTCCCTGACAGGAGGGGGGAGCTGGGGGGGGTCGGGCTCTGCTCCCAGGGAACAAGGGACAGGAGGAGAGGGAACGGCCTCCAGCTGGGCCAGGGGAGGGGCAGGTGGGACATGAGGAGGAATTTGTCCCTGGAAAGGGTGGTCAGGCCCTGGCAGGGGCTGCCCAGGGAGGTTTGGAGTCCCCAGCCCTGGAGGTGCCCAAGGAAGGCCTGGATGTGGCACTCAGTGCTCTGGGCTTATTATCTTATTTCAAGACAATTTAAGGACCATCTTGTTCCAGGCTCTAATCCAGACAGAACATGGCTTGGACTTCTTTTCCTAAGGGTTTATGTTGAGAAAATTCCAGCAGGTACCATTAGCACATCTTTGAATGTGTATTTGGAAGCTTTCCCCTCAGAGTTAATTCCAACTCAGTGTGAACGTCAAAGGAAACAGCATTTAGAACAACCCCATGGCAGAATAACCCCTTGGACTGGGTTTTGCAGGAGCCAGCTGTGCTGTCAGACCCCCATCAGGGTGGGGAGGGCGCAGAGAAGACAAAATTCTCTCTTCATCACTTGTTTGCAAGTGGCTTTGACTTCCCCCAGCAGCACCTGCCGTGTGCTGGATGTTCCACATGGTCCTGACAATCATTTATTAAATGTGTGAGATGTCACTTCACTTGAAAGGGAAAAATAAATCAAATGATGTGAGAGGTTGAAAATAGTTTTTATCCATGAATTCTCAGTCTGAGATTCTTTCCTCTTTCCCATAATGGATACCTGTCAGAAGCTCAGGATAATGGATATTCAAAGCCACATCCTTCCTGGTACAGTTCTTCTTACAGTGGGATCTGCAAGAGAGAACTTTTGATGTGCCATTCTTTGTAAGGACAGCCAGCTGAGCATCCTGGTTTTTCTGTCACACAATCCATTGACTTCAGTCAGTAGAAAATAATTTTAATACGTATATTATCTAGGGGGAGACATCCCTGCCTGGTCCCTTCCAGCAGGATTCTGTGATTGTTCCATGATATATTGCACTGGCTCTTCTAAAACTCTAAAACTTCATAAAACTATTCTATCTCCTTAATATGTTAAATCTGAGAGTTTCAGGACTCATTAGGGTGAAGGAAAGTCTGGTGGGTTCCAGAAGAAAGGCTCCATAAGGAAAAGAGAAAGTTTTACACAGTCCATTCCCCTTCAGAAGGCTAATTCCATACTACCAGAAAGAAAGAAAGAAAGAAAGAAAGAAAGAAAGAAAGAAAGAAAGAAAGAAAGAAAGAAAGAAAGAAAGAAAGAAAGAAAGAAAGAAAGAAAGAAAGAAAAGAAAGAAAGAAATTAGAGTGCAACCCTTGCCCTCACTGTTCCATGAAGTGTTCCAGCTTTGGCAGCTCCAGGTTAGTCCTCCTTGCCGGGTTTCCTGCCTTGCAGACACTAATTGTTGAGGAAAGTTGAGTGGCACCATTGATTTGGGGGTGTTTTGCCCTGTGTGCAGGTTCTAATTGCTGATTTCCTGCAAAAGTTGACATAATTAATTGGTAATGATTTTCTTTGTTCTCTGAGGCAGAGCACACTCTCATTTGACATCAGAGATAAGCTGATAGGGCAGGTCCTACAAAAATAACGAGTCCACTGCATCTTCAAGCTGAAGCAGTGTCTTAGTTGGCTCTGTCACACAGCAAAAGGCATCTTCTTGCTCTGATGGCTTTGTAAAATGGCCAGGAATAAAGATTTCCTGGATATGAACAGTCACTCACAGGGTGTGTGTCCAGCTTCAGCAGAGCAGGAGACTCCCACAGACATTTATATGGAATAAAGGGATGG
The DNA here is from genome assembly GCA_013397135.1 of Pachyramphus minor. Classification (NCBI taxonomy): domain Eukaryota; kingdom Metazoa; phylum Chordata; class Aves; order Passeriformes; family Tyrannidae; genus Pachyramphus; species Pachyramphus minor. The sequence continues at coordinate 31,017 of VYXB01003340.1, read as the reverse complement.
GAAAGTGCTGATGCTGCCAGAGCTGGAGGGGGAATTGCCGTGGGCATGTGGATGTCTGAGCTGGGAGAGCTGGAGAAGAGAAGCTCCAGGGGCACCTGAGAGCTCCTTGCAGGGCCTAAAGGGGCTCCAGGAGAGCTGGAGAGGGACTGGGGACAAGGGATGGAGGGACAGGACACAGGGAATGGCTTCAAAGTGACAGAGGGCAGGGAAAGATGGGATATTGGGAACGAATTCTGGGCTGAAGGCTGGGGAGGGGCTGGGATGGAATTCCCAGAGAAGCTGTGGCTGCCCCTGGATCCCTGGAAGTGTCCAAGGCCAGGTTGGACGGGGCTTGGAGCAACCTGGGCTGGTGGAAGGTGTCCCTGCCCATGGAACTGGATGAGCTTTAAGGCCTTGTCCAATCCAGCACATCTCAGAACCATGAAAGTGAAGAAGTTTCTATTATTTCACATTCATATTTGAAAACATCAGAGGAATTCGCAAGAAAGAACAGAAACATCCAGTGGTTTGGGCGTTTTTTTTTTATTTTTGTTTGTTTGTTTGTTTGTTTGGGGGTTTTTTTTGAGTTTTGTTTGTTTGGGGGAGTTTTTGTTTGGTTTTTGTCTGTTTATTTGTTCATTTTAAATGAAATGCCTCTTCCAGGTCTGTTTGGTTTTGGTTTTAATTATTTAAATTTTCTAATCTAGATCATACCCTTCCTTCTATTCTAATAATAGCAACCTGGTGTTATTCAAAGAAATGCAAAGCTACAGGAGCTACATTTAGTCTGGAAATAGAAATCCCTCTGTGGCAGAAATCCAAGGAAATATCAGGTTTTAGCCATCCCCAACTCCTCTCTACAGAATTCACTCCTAAGCAGTTCCCTACAGAATCCTGCCCTGGCTGTAATTCCCACATCCCCAATCTTCAGGAGCACTGAAGGAAGAAAGGAGTTAGATCCCTGAAAACAAGTGATCTATAGGGAGTTTAATGCTTTAGTATTTCATTTAATTGAATTTAACTATTTAACTATTTGGTATTTAATTAACTTTAGTAGAGTGTAAACACAAAAGGACACAAAAAGGGACACTTGGAACCACTTTTTGACTTTTCTGTGGTAGTTTGACCCATGACTTAATTGTAATATTTTTGGCCACAAAATATATTTGCAAGAGAAATATTTTAAAATTAGTAGCAAGTCTTGCCCTGGATCACAACACTGTGAAGACCAACCAAGATAACTTTTTGCTCTTGAATCTCTTGTAAATCTTTCAGTGCCCTTTAATTTCTGAACTTTCCAAACTCTCTGAAAGAACTTTTGAGCTGAACTTGACACCATCAGGAATAGCTGCAGTTCATAACTTGGAGAATTGTTCTGAAGAGTAAGAATTCAATTTAATTTCCTATCTGAGCAGGGATGAGTCCCAGCAGACCAATTACACATCTCTCATGATCAGAGAGATCAGGGCAGGTAGAACCTGCTATAAACCATCTATTTTTACCTGGAACCCCCATGTACATGAAAAATGAGGGTGGGGGGAGAGAATGACCACTGCTCATATGCTAAAAGTTATTTTTCTGCATCTACAACAAATTCTGGAACACAAAATAATGTAATCTGTGTGTTCTGTGAGGCAAAATAGATGTGGTTAGAAGTGAAAAACCATTCCAGCATCAGCAGCAGCTGAAATAAATGCAAGGTCTACATGAATTATTATGATTCTAAATATATATAACATTTACATATATAAATATAATGTCTAAAATATGTATTCTAAATATTTAATATAAAATTATATAATATTTATAACTTTATATCATAAAGTTTAAGGTTTGCTTTCTTAGGAAGCCTCGAGGAGCTGCACCCCCTGAATTTTCTCAGTCTCACACTGAATTTCACCTTCAGCACATGTGAAATCCAACCAGGGGAAAGGGACCTGAAAGAGCAGGAGTTCATCAAGTGTCATCACAGGCTTCCATTTTTATATTCAGATTTGGAAAGCTTCTGCCTTTCAGTAGGAAACCAGGGCTATCACACATTCTGCTTCACATCTGCATTGAAACAGGAGCTCTGAACTTACAAAACTTTATTTTTTTCTACAGTTTTGAATAAGAAATATTCNCAGGAGATTCTTAAATCTGCACTGGCTTAAAATAAGGAACAACTCTCTATTTTTTTTTCTAAATTGCTTCAAAATTAAGATTTTCTCAAAGTATCCTGCAGCACATATTATTTATATATATATATATATATACATATATACATATATATACATAATTGATGACAAACCACTTCCTTTTATTATTATTTTTTGAATACTCATTTTTTTTGGACACTCATTTTTTCAAGTCAAAAATTGCTGTGAACAACAATTGTCTGTTCATGA
>VYXB01003340.1:13319-28437 GCA_013397135.1 Pachyramphus minor | reverse complement strand
ACCAATTCCTGTCCACAGGAAAACTGATGGCAGGAGTGTGGTGTTATTCCCCCAAAATACCCTCCCAGCTGCACTAATTCCTCCTCAGGAGATTCTTAAATCTGCACTGGCTTAAAATATGGATCAACTCGCTATTTTTTTTTCTAAATTGCTTCAAAATTAAGATTTTCTCAAAATATCCTGCAGCACATATTATTTTTATATATATATACATATATACATATATATACATAATTAATGACAAACCACTTACTTTTATTATTATNTTTTGAATACTCTTTTTTTTTTTTTGGATACTCAATTTTTTTGGACACTCCTTTTTTCAAGTCCAAAATTACTGTTGTAATTTTTTACAACAATTGTCTGTTCATGGTTCTCAGCTCTCCTTCTCCTTTTTCCTGAGGAGCTCAAGTTTAATCAGTTTATCATCATATACAAAACACTTCATAACTCTAATTTTCCTTGCTAATAAACCCCTTATTTACAGTGACTCAGAATTTTCACATCATTCTGAAACCTTCTGTCCATTTGTGTCAGAAAACCCACCATCTGTATTTTTTTTTTAATTTTATACATGTGTAATGTTCAGAACATGTGACCTCAGCAAAACGTTTAGTCCTTGTTTTTGCTGCACTTGAAGTGCTCTTGTTTTTTGCAGCTCACTCTGAATGTCTAATGAACATATTGAACATTGCAAAAATTCTGTTGGGCTAATTAAGTTTTGAACTGGAAATCACCAAAAGAGCAATTTGGGGTAAAATAACAACCCTCCTCTACTGAAAAAAAACCCAAACATTCGACAAGGCTGAGATTTGAGCAGTTTTTCATTATCAACCTTCTGTCCCTGTTAACTCATCTTTTTAAAACTAACATGAGGGATAGTGAGTGCAGCTCATCTCCCAGTTACTGCAGTGGTGGGAGCTCCCTGTTCCCAGCCCTTTATTTTGATTTCATCGTTTTCCTAAAGTGCATAAAAAGCCACAGAGCCTCAAGGTTTGGCTTGTGGGAATTGCTTTGATCTTGCAATGATTTTACACCTGAAAGGCCACACAGCACTGGTGGATGTTTGCTGCAGATTTAATCCTAATTTATTTCTTCTGCCAAACATTTGTTTTGAATTTGACAGCCTAAATATCCCCAGGAAAACACACCACCTACAGATTTAAATAGGAACTGGGCTGGAATAATGTGTTTTACCTACAAGACACAGTTCTCTGAGTGTTGTTATAAAACCTATTATCAAAATGGTTTTGCTTTCTTTGGGTAATTCTTGAAATAATACAGAGACTGCAAAATCATCTGATGGTTTACAATATAAAGATCACATAACCCTGTGTATATAATATTCATAAAATTGAGTGTTATATATTCATATGCAATAGGTACCTACTCAGAGCTATATATTCAATTTAACAATGTAAATGTTTTATTCCATTTATATCTATATAATGGATTATTCCATTTTTATACATGTATATATGATGTATTATTCAATTTTTATATATACAGACACATTTTGTTTTGCAACCCCCTATCAGACCATTCCTTCTGCTCTCTTTAAAGTTTGTTTCCTGTGGATTTATGGCTCCATCAGGTTCAAAGCCTGTGGAACACACTGTGGATATTAAAGGGTGGCAATAAATGGAGTAGGGAAAAATGGGACTGAAAAGCTGTGATTTAAAGGGGGAGAGAACTGGGATTAGCTGGGAAATAAATGTTGTGCAGTGACATTTGTTCTCAAAAAGAAGTCAAATGAGTAAAGCCAAGAAGGCAGCCTGGGAATGTGGGATCTCCAGAGCTCTGACAAAAACTGGGATGGTGGAAAGGAGATTAATTGAGAGGAAAACAGTGAATGGCTGAGTCAGACTGAGGATTCAGGACAGGAAGGATGAGGGATAATAAAAGTCTGGAGGTGGTGGGAAGAGGCAGTGGAATCTCTGCTCATAACACAACACAAACCATCGGGAAGGTGAAGTGGACCTTCTGTGCCACAGTCCCTCCATTTCCCTGGGATTGCAGCAGCCAGGGATATTTATTTATTGCTTAAACCTCTGTCTCCTGCCATCAACTTGCTCTGAAAAAAGAAAAGCACAGCACTGAAAGAACGCGAGAGAAGGCAAAAGAAGATGGGATCCCTTGAAAACATTGGAGACTCCTGCTTTTTCCAGCATGGAAAAAGAGGCAGCTGTGGCACTGCCAAGGAGTATTAACTGAGCAGGGGAGCAGTTCTGTCCTCAAGCATCCCAAGTGTATCTCAGCACAGCTCTGCAGGGCCTCCTCTTACCATCTGAGGGGAGTTCAGCCATCTCCTTGGTTTTTTGGACAGTTCTGAAGCTGCCATGAACTATTTCCTGGGATCTTGTTCCATTTCCTACCCTACCATGACGTGTAAAGTGGCTTCTGTGTTTCCCACTGCATCAGGTTTGATAACCTGGACTTCCAGCTGAGGTGCTGAAGGCCAACCATGGGGTGGCCAAAAGGTGGGAGCACCTCCAGCCCTGTTTCCATCAACTGTTTATAGAAACCTGGGAACTTTCAACCTGATTTCAGCTTTACTGGTCAAGCAAACCTCACATGGAATCGCTGAATAAAACACATACTTAGAAAAAGTAAACTGTGTTTAGCTTTCAACTCCTGGAAGTGGAGAAAGTGCCAATTCAGCTGCACTTCAGGAGGTTTTTTGCAATTCAGGAACCACTTGGATATTTCTTGGAAAAATTATTGCCAGTAAGTGCATAATTTTGTCACACCACTTCTCCCTTTGAAGTGGACAGAGGGCAGTTCTAAGGACTTCTGCTGATTTCCCAGAATAAATGATTTTTGGGAGTATCTGAGGACAAAACACCCCTCTTTTCAGTAAAAGAAACTTTTGCAGTGAATTCAGCCCTTTTGTCATTGTTGTACCTTCAGAATTAGGGAGCTCACTTGCATTAGGAGGAAACTTAAAGTCCTCTTGGAAGTGAATTTATTGTGTGCTAAAACTACTGGATTTCTTTAAAACAACAGCTTTGTAAAGCTGAGACCTATTCTATCCTTAGATAAGTAACACAAATAGAATAGTTCTGACAGCACCAGAACTTGGTAGAAAAAAGAAATAAGTTCTGCTTCTGTGATTGAATTAAAATGAAAAATGAATGGAGTTTGTGAGAATTAATTTGGGTTTGAAGTGTCTGACTGGGCACGTGGAAAAAAGCCATTCAGAGGAAACCAAAGCCATGTCTCAGTCCTAACAACTATCAAAAGTTTTGAAATACTGAAATATTTCATATTGAAATATTTTGGGCCCCATCCCCCTGCAGGAGATGGAAAGCAATGTGCAGTCCAATATTTACTGTTCCTTTAAAATAGAGGAGTTTATTTTAAATTTCAGCAGCAACTCCTGGCCCCGTGTGCACACACAGAAAACTATTAATTAAAAATGCTCACACAGAGAATCCCTTTAAACTCAGGCAATAATAACTGTAAAAGGGTTGAAAGCAAACATCTGCACTTACTGGATTCCAGGTTATTGGTAATTATTCCCTTTGGAATTTATTAGCCTTGTGTAGGCAAAATAAACACTCCAGTTTAGAGCAGGTAATAGAAATCCTTCCCCTGGTACCTGTAAAGGCTCCACAGTTCCTGTCTAAGCACTTTAGGAGAGGTTTTAATTCCCCAAAGCCAAATCACAGCACAATACAGGGGGGTGGTTCTTGTTTCCAGCCTTTAAGTGTCTTTCCCAGCTTTCCCAATATAAATCTATCTGCAGGAAGAGTCTTTCCAATTCCAGAGCTCCCCAGGTGCTTCAATAATTTCAAATCTCTGAATAAAAAATGAACACACGGTGGAGTAAAATATGGAACCGATGCACATAAAATTACACACAACCCCATTTTTTGGATTCTGTTTATTCTGTGCACTCTGCTGCCTCATGTAGCTCCTCTGAAAGGTTTTTGTTGTATTATTGATCCTTTTGAAGATCTAAAATAAGTTCTCATGTCATCATTTTAATAAAGGCAAAAGCTTTTAAACAGAAAGAGGCAACAAAACAGTTCCATTATGCAGTAAAAATGCAGCTTAATTTCAAGATATTTGCTTCCTTTTTTTTCCAAAGTACTTGATTCACAATATTTGTTTTTTCATTTTTTTCCACAATAGTTTCACAATTTGGGGTATCAATTCAGTCTTCTGTAAGATATAAGATTAAAAAAATAGCAGTAAATAAGTCAGCTACGAGTTAGGCAGAGCTTAAAACCATCCCCACTATCCTGCTGAAACTCTCCCAGGGAGATCTTCAGATTTCTATCAGTTTTTTTCAATTTTCAAGACCTTGAAAAAGTTATGGTGTGCCTATGTCTGAGAAAAGGAAGGACTCAAACTCTGAGAGAGCATTTATCCTCATTTTCCATCATTTCTGTTATGATGTCACCCCTGATCTATATTTGCCACTAAAACAACTGGCAGGAAATAACTTTTGAATCTTTTAAAATGCACTACAAAATATAAAACAGTAAATAGAGCTTATTGAGGGTCATCTGTGTGTCATTAATTAATTGAATAATTTAAGTTGAAAAATCCTCAATTCATACAACCCAGATTCTTCTTCAAAGTGGATCAAAATTAGATCAGGTTGCTCTGAGATCTGCTCAGTCAAATTTGGAAAATCTTAGGGGTGGAGATTCCAAAAGATTTCTGTACAAACTGTTCCAATATTTGGTCATCTTCAAAAGTAAAAAAAAAAAAAGAAGAAAAGAAAGGAAGTTATTATATTGAATCAACTAATTGTGTAATTCAAATAATGAAGTCAAATTTCATCGTGTCCCTTGTTTCTCATCCCATCACTGTGCACCACTGAGAAGTGTCTGAATTCATCTTCTCCCCACCCTTCTGGGATACTTGTTCCCAAAGAAAATCTTGATGGAAACCATTTAATAATTAATTCTCTTTTGGTGCCATCTGGATACAGGCCAGATGAATAATTGAAGCACTATTATAAATAAGTAAATGAATAAATAAATAAGTAAGTAAATAAATAAATGAATGCAATATCTATCAATGTTTCAGACTCTGGATCATCTATGCCAAAAGCCAAGAGAATGGATAAAGAATAAAATCCCAGAATCCCAATATCCCAGAATATGTTGTGTTGGAAGGGACCCACAAGGATCATCGACTCCAACTCTTGGTATTGGCAAGTTTTTGAGGGTTTTGGGGGATTTGTGTAGGGCAGGTGTCCATTCCTCTGCCCTGCTCTTCAGAAGGATCCTTGGATATTCCTGAGGCTGCAGCTGTGCCAAGCCCAGCAACACAAAACCAGGCTTTGACCAAAGTGAACCATCTAATTCCATCTCTCTTTGTCTCAAGGCTTACAAGGGGGTCTCTGCATCTGCAATTTATGAAAATGGAATTTAGGGTGGATTTGAAGCTCTTTCTGCTCTACACAGCAATTTTTTCTGACTGTATCTTCCTTCTCTTCTTTTTCCATGCAGACAGAAAGGATTCCAACCTTCAGCAGGACAGATCCCTCTGTGCCACACAAAGTCCCTGGTTACTGAATGTGTCAAAATTCTGAGCACACAGGAACAAATCATAGACAGATTGTTGTCACTCAGCCTTCAGGAGGTGATGTGGACTTCTACCCTGGAATAGAAACATGGAATTATGGAATCCCAGGATGGTTTGGGTTGGAAGGGAACTTGAAGATCATCCAATTCCACCCCCTGCCCTGGGCAGGGACACCTTCCACCAGCCCAGGTTGCTCCAAGCCCCGTCCAACCTGGCCTTGGACACTTCCAGGGATCCAGGGGCAGCCACAGCTTCTCTGGGCAACCTGTGCCAGGGCCTCCCCACCCTCACAGCCAGGAATTCCTTCCCAATATCAAATTTTATTTCCTCATACCAATCTGATTAATAACTGAGAGTAACCAAGTAACACATGAAGACTATTGAATAAAAGTGAAACAAGACCATCTCCCAGGGAATCCAACTGGCAGCCAAGGAATTGGACTTGGAAGAAACTTTCACCTTTCTGGTAAGTTTTGTTTTGCCTTTTTGGAAAGCTCCCAAAGTTTAACTTGGGAGTAAATCTTGGAGCACTAATAACTGTCTGAAAACCACTTAATCCTGTGTGTTACAGGTAATTGTTATCCCTTCACTCATCTCAGGGCACAGCTTGAGCCTATGGAGTGTTTAAGGTATTAACTTGGATGTATGGCCAGCCTTCGCGAACGAAGATCTGTGGAAGGTCTTTGTACACCTTCCAGCCTGCGCATTGGATTTATTTTAGGTGGGACACAGTGCGCGCAGAACTGAGCCCACCCTTTAATCCTAAGGTTCATCTGCCGGGGCCAAGCGAGCTTGGACAGTGGCAGCGAGGTCCTCAGGACGTAGGTGGAATTGCCTTACAGGGCTAACGGGCTCCACCTACCCGGGGAGTTTCCCCGACCGGGAATCGAACCCGGGCCTCGGCAGTTACAGTGCCGTATCCTTAACCACTAGACCACCAGGGGCTCCCTATTAACTTGGATACAAAGCCATCAATCCACAAAATGTCCCCAGAAGGTTCCAGATGCAGCAGTGTGGACACAATTATTTTTGTGAGCTTAATATAAAAATAAATATCTCAGCCATCAAAATGTGATTAGTTGAATGTGAAGCGGAATTCTCAAGTAAAGGGAGAAAATTCATGGGTTTCTGTAGAATTTTGCAATTGTGATGTCATGTCCCTTGCAACTGGCAATATATTCTGTGACTAGAAACTGAAAATTGTGTTTCTCCTCCTCAGGACCTGGAATAATTCTCCAAACAACACAAATGAGTTTACCTGGGGAGTAATGATTAAAGTGAATTGAATGCCACAACACTAATACTAAGTTTAATCTCAAGAGGAAGTTCATAATGTCATTTTATATAATATCCTGACTTTCAACCCATTAACAAAAATCTTTCACGTGTCCATCCCAAAATTTGTTTTGCAGAGGAGTCGGGAAAAAACCCCTCAATATCTTTTGTGTCAAAGACAAGGATGATTTGCATCTACACATTTGTTCTGTTTGTGCCACCCTCCTTTATTTTGCCAAGAATTTAAATGCCTGCTGGAAAGCTCCTCTGTTTGATTACCGTGTCCTGATGACAAAATTCTGGGTCCATTCTGATTATTAACGATAATGAGAACGAAAGAAATCAGAGGAGAGGGTCCATAAATCCTTGGGAGAGAAGGCCCTGACTAAATGTTTGTGTTGTGGTGGTGATTACCAGAGCTAATCTCTCCTCCCATCTCTAACAGCAACATTAGGCCAAGTTCTCGGGGGGATAAATCATTCTGGGGCTTGTGCTATAAAGGGTTTTGCTTGGTTGGCAGGTTGGGTTCGTGTTCTTTCAGTATTTTTGTTCTCTACAACGAATTAAGGTCTCTCTCCTCCTCCAGAACACCTCCCCCATTATGGGAGGTTTGACCAGTGTAATTGAATATATCTTTTGCTCCAAACCATTGTAAAATATACCATTTTTTTCAAATACTGTCATAAAAGGAGTAGATTTAAAGTTGGGGTTTTTTAACTATATTATTTTGCTCATTTGTGGTGTAGCCTAAAAACAGCCCAATTCTTTTAAAAGGCAAAGAAAACACAAAGTCTGACCTGAAAATGCAGCTCTTTTACCTGTTGGTTTTGCTGTCAAACCAAAGGCCAACAACAGTAAATCCAAATGCTGGAGACAGTAATATTTCTTCTGTTAAAGCAGCACTTGTGTGTTGTTGAGAGCACAGACCGAGGTGTCTTTTCAGTTGCCCAGTCAAGCATTGAAGAAAAATGGCTCAATCCATTTCCCAAATCTTTGTGCTTTCTCCCCAGTTATTTTTTAATGTGCTTTTTGACAAATTGTCAAGAAGGAATTTCACAGGCTTGGCTTTTGTGGTCAGACAGGCCAAGCACCAAGGAGCAGAGCTCTGAATGTGGACAGCAAACACAGGGCATGGCAACAGGCCTCTGTTGGGTGTCTTCCTGGAGATCACAGGCACCCTGAACCCTGCCAGAAAAGAGCTTCACAACTGACCAAAAGAGCAATTATTAGCACAGTTTTGACAAAGAAAATATAAAATGTCTCCACTGAAATTTTTTCTAGTTATATGATGGGACACTGAGTCCCTAATGAGGGACTGTGTATCCATTCTTCAGTGGGCATTTGGATAACTCCAATAAAACTAATATCTAAGCTAAGGGATTAGAAGTTCCATGGAATTTGAACTGATTTCACTTATAAAAGGAATAACTATTTTCTTCAAGGGATTTGTTGTGTCCCACACACTCACTGGAAAGTCAGAACTGAGAAAAGCTCGTCCAGCGTTGAATCTTTCTGCATGTCTGCAACACTTCCAACCCTCTGTAACACCCAGGTTGTCAGTACTTCAATACTTGATCACATTTTTCAAAAATAAAATTTAGGACATGCACAGGGTGGGTTTGGAGGGAACGTGGTTGGGGTGTCCTGCCATAAAGCAGGTGATCCTTCAAAAGGGGTTGGAGCTCTGGTTTGTGACACAAACACAACACACCAGAGCCAAACTCCCACAAATCCTGTTGGAAATTCCCTGAAAGTGTTTGCTGAAGAAGGAGAGAGGAGTGCAGGGACAGCCTGAGTTAATGAAAGGGAAGCTGTGGCTGCCCCTGGATCCCTGGAAATGTCCAAGGCCAGGTTGGAGGGGGTTTGGAGCAACCTGGGGTGGTGGAAGGTGTCCCTGCCCATGGCAGGGGGTGGCACTGGATGGGCTTTAAGGTCCCCCCTAGCCCAAAGCATTCTGGGTTTTTATGAAAGATAAGCTTCTCAAATCACCTCAAAATTCCCATTTTGTTGTCTTTATTTCCCATTTTCTTGTCAGTGACACAAATGAGTGGAAAACAAAGAGTTACTAAATAAACTACTGGAGATACTAATAACTAAATATGGCCAGAAATTCCCAGAGTTTTTATGGGTTTCTTTGGGATTTTGGGGGTTTTTCCATCTCAATAGTCAATTGATTAAAGTATCTATTTAAGTAGGAAACAGTTGTTAAGTGTATTTATTGAGTTACTAGAAAGAAATCAGCAATAGCGAAAGGAAAAAGGGATCAAACTGACACTTGCACTAATTACAGCATCCTAAAGGAGAAGAACTCCTTGACAGGGACCAAATTGTAACATTTCTAACATTCCACCATTTATAATATCCTACATTGTAACTAATGTAACATATGACTGGCTTCAGCACTGGATGGGCTTTTCACCATGGAAGAGCAACAAAGCTGCATTTTTGCAAGAGGTTCATCAGGATTTTCAAACATTCTAATGAATGAACACAAAGGGGCTCAGAGCACACAGAATCCACCCCTCCAGCCTTGCTCCTCTGAAAGGGAACTGAAATTTCCGTTCAATTTGCCACAAAGGTGTGTAAAATCTTTACATAGTTCCCTGGGCATCAGGACTTCTAGTGATCAATAGAATCAATGGATAGAAGCTGAAATAGTGAAGAGAAAGTTATAATTCTTAGTCTCTGGCTGGTATTGCCAGATGGTGGCAAAGCCCTGGCCTAAGCCAAGCCTTAGCCTAAAGAATTGAAAGTTTAAACATGAACCAACCGTCTGCAGTTCCCAAAGAAATCAATGGAAATATGTGCATGGACATTTAATTCCCACTGTTTGATTTTGCAAGGGATTTGGTTCTAAAAAGCACTAAAATGCACTGAAAAGGCAAAAATCCCTGACCAGAGGAGCAGGAGTGAGGCAGGAAGAGAATCATTTAAACAGTATTAAGTTCCTACAGGTTACATGAAAATAAGTGTCTGGGAGAAGCAGAGGCAGGAATTTTCAGCAATGCCTGTGTTTATTGAAAGGGGGAAGCAAATCTCCTGTTAGAAATTCCTGTGAGCCCTTGGAAGTTCCCAAGTTACTGAACAAGGCACAGACAACCTGCAGCCAGTCCTGGGAGAGTGTGTAGAAGCAAACCTGCAGCAGGACAGGTTTTAAGTCTTAGCATTTTAGGGCCTTTCCTCCTGTTTTGGTCTCCTATATTGTTTTCCTTTATTCTCCATTTCCTTTATTTCCATTATTCTCCTACAGAATGTGCCCTCCTCTTCATTTCCCACACTTTCATACTTCAGTGCCTTAATCCTTCCTCTGGTAGAAAGTTTCACTCCAAACTGTGTTCCAAGGCATGTGCAGGGATGGTTGTGGTGCTCTATCCCAGATCCTCAGTAGCTTTTACTTCCCAGAAATTCATTGTGGAATGGAATTGGAAAGGACAATGCAGATATAAAGGGACACTTGATCCAATGATTGGCAAAAATTAGGGACAGAGTGGCATTGCTGGGGTGTCTGTGCAGGGTCAGCAGTTGGACTGGATGATCCTTGTGGGTCCTTTCCAGCTCAGCATATTTCATGATGCTATTAAAATAAAATAAAATAAAATAAAATTACAAAAAAAAGAGAAGTTTTTCTTTAGTCAGAAAAAAATTACTATAAAAAAATCTAGAGAGAAAAGTTGATAAAGAGAGGAAGAAAAGTTGATCAAAAGAAAAGTCAGTCAAGAGAAAAAGAAAAGTTGACAGAGAGAAAAAGAAGCACCAAAATGGTTTGGTGGTTGAAGTTCTTGCCAGGAAATGTCCCACAAGGTGACCTTTCCCTTCCATGTGTGCTCCAGGTTCTGTGTGTTTGCAGAGTATTCTGTGTATTAAATATATTCTATGTCATCTGTGCTGTGTGAGGTATCTCCTGCTCTCAAATCCTTCCCAGAGACATTGATGAAAAATGAAGCAGGAGAGAAATGTCAGGGGGAATTCAGAAAGGTACCTGTGTGCTTAAACCCCTGTGCTTCAGGATTCTGTTACATCCAGCCTTTTTCTGGGAGGAAAAGTAAAAAGCAAGGATTAGTAGAGAAGAAAGGTTTTGGTTTTCTACAGAATAACTTATGCAGTAGGGAACAGGATTTTTGGATGTGCACTTGGAAATTGATTCACATTTCCTACATTCTCTGATATTTTTCTTCCAATTCCTTTCTATACAAAATAAAACATTATTTTTAAGAAAGACCTTCCATCTTTGCATGAATTAATTTGCTCCTAGACATTCTGGTGTGTTCTAGAGAATGACTGAGAAGCTAAAACTCCCTAATATTCTCCTATTTAGTGCCTAAATTGATGTTTTCTCTAAAGGGTTAGATACCAGGCAGATGAATATTCCAATATTAACAGAGCAAGATGATGTTTTAAATTGCCAAGAAAACAGTTTCATTTTACTGGAGCAAATGACTTCTGACATCTTTTTTTCAGCCTGGGATGGATGTGCCAGGCAATGATGGCAGTTTTACCAACACCAACCAGCTGGGAGCTCGATTTCCAAATGGGAGCTGAGACTGAAGAAAAAGCTGATTACAGCAAGAAATGAATATTACATTAACTGCAAAAGCAAAGGAACAAGCAGCAAACAAACAGACAAATCCTAAGGCAACCTGTTCCAAGTGGTTTGGGGTATTTAATTTGAGCTGCTCAAACTGAGACACCAAAGGTTTTGATTTGAAGAAAATTCTGGGCTTGGACTGTGAGCAAGAGGCTCCTTGGAAGCAAAGCTCTCTGAGCAAACACAGTTTTGGTGCCCTCAGTGATTTGCTGTTCTGTTGTGTTTATAGGAAACAAAGAATTTCCTTCAAGCTGAAGTAGAAAGTAAAGAGGTTTCTGGAGAGGAGAGTTGTGCTGAGTGGGTTTTCACTCCAGCAGGTCAGGGCACCACACTCCATAACCCAAGGAAAACAAACATTTCATACTTTTTATTCCTGGATATGGTTCTATCTATTTATCTCATAGATTTTTGGCTTTCAGGGTGGTTGTTCTTCCTTGCAACATAAAGGTTGAAGGCACACATTTTTGTAGCTTAGTGCAAATCACCTCAGACAGAAACACTGCTCCTTAACACCAGTGCTATAATTTCTATTCCACAGCCCAGCTTTGCTATTTGACCTTCCCAAAAAAACCTTTCCAAATGAATCTCAGATTGTTTCAGTAACAAATAGTGATAATCTTTGGCTCTTCTACAGGGGGAAAAGTGACAACATGTGCCACTTTTTGCCATTCCTGGTTAGGGGGATATTTTCAGGCAGTGATTTATATTCATTCCTTATGAATTCCAGATTCACTGTTAATATTGAGCTTTCCATGGAGAAGTTGAGATCCATGGATGGTGATAATGCATCTCTGCTGTCTGGCTGTAACAAATCACCCTCATTATGCCTTCATGTTTAAGTAATAAATGCACTTTGTCCTCCAGAGAGGGGAGTCAACCCCTGTGATCGATGGCTCTGCTCTGACTCAAAGGATCAGCATCACTTGTGATTGTTTTACTTTAAAAGGAAACTGTTGTTCACATCAGAGCTGGACTTTGATGACCCTTGTGGGTCCCTTCCAAGCCAGGAACTCTATGAATTCACTTCACAAGAAACAATTGTGATCATTACATTTGTTGCCTATTCAGGATAATGTGAATTAACTTTGGTTACTTGGTGAGTAAAAAGCCACCAGCAGATCTTTAAAAACATGTTTTGTATTTTTCTTTCACTCTCTACAGCTCATTTGGGTCTGGATTCAGCAAAGCAGTGCAGCCTGCTTTTGTAGCCTCAAGGACAGGGCAAAATGAAGCAGAGCCTTCATAAAGAAAGAAAAGAATATTATCTATTTTTCCTTTTAAGCAGTAATTGCTTTCACAAACAGAATCGAATAATCACAGCCCTCTGGAAAACAAAGGCCAAACGAAACTTCAGCACCAAGAACAGCGATGGCAGAATGTTCCAGGCAGTTTTTAAATCCATGTATCTCTGCCAGAGATACATAAGTCATTCCTCTAACTCAGGCAGGGGGGGGGAAAAAAGGCTAAAAAGCATCTTATTAATCTTCCTGAAGTTAAAAAAAAAAAAAAATCCAAAATCATTAGTAGGAAAAAGATGTTTGATCTTTGCATTCCTGGCACATATTTGCTGTACAGTCTGAAACAGAGAGAGGAAAGCTGGTGTTTAAATGGAATTCTGTCAGTGGGATTAAAGTCTGGGTCCTTTACTCTATAATCCTTTGGGTTGTGGGAGCAGCCCAGAACTGAAGGATTTAGAAGCAACATCATCCTACAAATGCACCCAGTTTTATTCTTTAACCACTGTCTCAGGGGTGCTCACACTCAAGGCCTGATGAAATTCTTCTGTTGGTTCCTCCTTAAGGAAAATATCAGGAATAAAGTGCTAACTCTGTGATGTTTTTATCCTCCCACTGACCTACAACAACATCCAAGACCCCTGAAGTTAAACAGCCACGTTTCCTTGATGCTGCTCTTCCCTTTTGTAGAAGAAAAGGATGAACTGAAACCAGAATACAGCTGGATTTGGACAGAGCACATGGTTTAGGGTGTTATGAAGTCCAAACAGAGAAATAATTACAACTCTGGAAAGGCTCATAAGAGGAACTGAGGATGTTCCAGCTGAAATTGCTTCCACAGATACTCCAAAAGGCAATTTAATAAGAAGAATCCTGTTATTATCAATGGGTTTCTTCAGAAAAACAATATTCCTTAATATGGAGAGTTCCAGGGCTGGGGGTTGTGCTTTTGTAACCTGAGGAGGAGAAAAGAAGGTAAATTAAAGAGATTAAACTAATTCAATGACAAAATCATTGTAGAGAAATCAATTTCAAATAATTAAACCAAGTTATTTGCAATTAATCAGCAAGGTCTTTTAATAAGTAAATAAAGATTCTTGTGCAGATATGGAGTTTAGAGCAATGAAGGGAGTACAGTTTACAAGCACATGTAGATAATAATTCAGTATTATATCTGGGAATAAATCAGGGATTATTCCTGGCAATAGAAAGCCTTTGGTGTCACTGGAGGTTTCCCCTCCCCTTAGTCATTGACTGCTCAGAAGTTCTGGGCTAAGCAAAGCTTTCCTGGAGCATTTTGGGGCCATTCTGGTGTTCCTGGGACAATAAAAGCCAAAATTAAGAGAGATTGTGTGACCTAACCTACAGCTGAGATTTCTGGACTTGGAGTTGGGAAGATCCCACAGAAACCCAGCACTCCCAAAGTGCCTTTTGTGACATTCCCTCATAAACCAGCACTGCTTTTTATGCACAGAGCCCAAAAGATGCTGCAGATTTAATTGTAAGAGCTGCCTGCTTACAAAGCTGCTGTCTAATGACTGTGTAACTAAAACTGTCAAGGAACATATAACTCCAGAAGGAAGATACCAAATTAAGACCCACTAATTTTTACATGGTGTCACTGAAAATTGACTTTGCAGCATGAACAGCTGTTTTATTTTTTATGCATTCTGTCTTTCCTTCCCTTGAAAAAGGAGATCTTTGTAAAGGTGTGCATTTGAGAAGGGATTCTGCCCTATAAGTCTCATTAAAAGGTCTCTGAGGGACATTATGTGCAGTATAACATGTGAAAAAACATAAGTGGGAGAAGCCTTATTAGATCCTTACTCCTCCTGCTTCCTCAGTCATGCACATACAGAATTTATATGTGCATATATCAGACTTCCTTTTCAAGAGTTGAAAATATTTCTCTAATTTGTGATTTTTTGGGCTGCCTTTTGGGGTCTTCATTTGTTCAGTCACCTGCTTGGGAAGGTCATATGTGGGGGTGGGTTTGGGAAAGCCAAATCTCAGACAATATGTGTCATTTTTAATGCCCTTATTAATGGTGAAATTCTGACATGAAGGGGAAGGCACCAACCACAAGTGAGGGACTGATAAATGTTGGGACAGGAGGGTCCAAGAGGGCACAGGAGACGTGGGCAGGGAAAATGGGAACAACCTCAGGAGGTCCAACCACAGCAGAGGCAAAGCTGGGCTGCCCTGCAGAACACTGCTGGAGACACATGGAGAGGAGAACAGCTGGAGAGGGGAACAGCGGGAGAGGGGAACAGCTGGAGAGGGGAACAGCTGGAGAGGGGAAACAGCTGGAAAGTGAGGAACAGCTGGAAAGGGGAACAGCTGGAGAGGAGGAACAGCTGGAAAGGGGAACAGCTGGAGAGAAGGAACAGCTGGAAGAGGAAGAACAGCTGGAAAGTGAGGAACAGCTGGAGAGGGGGAACAGCTGGAGAGGGGAACAGCTGGATAGGGAGGAACAGCT
>VYXB01003340.1:224-13049 GCA_013397135.1 Pachyramphus minor | reverse complement strand
CTGGAGAGGAGGAACAGGTGGAAAGGAGGAACAGTTGGAAAGTGAGGAACAGCTGGAGAGTGAGGAACAGCTGGAGAGGAGGAACAGCTGGAAAGGAGGAACAGCTGGAAAGTGAGGAACAGCTGGAAAGTGAGGAACAGCTGGAGAGGGGGTAACAGCTGGAGAGGCAGGACCTGGGGGTCCTGTTGGAGCACGTGTGGAGCCACGTGCCAACCATCCCCCTTCTGGATTCGCAGGTGTGAGCCAGCAGGGAGGGTGAGAGATCCTCCCCCTCTGTTCATCCCTTGGGAGACCTGTGTGGAGTTCTGTGTCTGGTTTGGGGCTCCCCAGTGCAAGAGAGCTGGGGGAATACTGGGGAGAGCCCAAGATGCCCAGGAGGCTGGAGAACAGGAGATGCAAAGAAAGGCCAAGGAACTTGGTTTGTTGGATCTTACAAAGAGGTTGGTGAGGGGAGATCAGGGCTGTTCCTCAGCCATGAACTTCCCAGTAAATGGTGCAGCAGCAAAGTGGATATAAAAATCCCTGCCTGATTCAGTTAATGCTGTAAAACCAACGGTATTAACACCAACCTTATGCTTCAAATCATAAAATTATCCAGGCAGTTTAGAAAGTCAGCTGCACCGTCTGTCTCCTCGACCTCCAGCTCCAGAGGATTTCACAGGTCGACTAAAAATGCTGGAACAATGACTTCATCTTAATTATCCCCTTTCTTCATCATTGGCTTTTGAGATTATAATTCCAGGGATGGGACACCTACTCTTGTGTCCTGGGTGTTAAATCCCACACCTCTGTTCTTCTGCAATGTTTAACCAGGTGAGTGTCAGTCACTGGAACCAGTAACCAGGTGATGGGAACCATGATGACAAAAGGGCCAAAGTTTTGCCCCAAGGATTAAATAATAGGGACAATATTAGACAAGGGGACAGCATGAGGAGTATTGATATACATCATGGAATCACAGAATGTCCTGAGCTGGGAGGGACCCCCAGGGACCATCCAGTGCAACCCCTGGCCCTGCACAGACACCCCAACAATCCCCCCCTGTCCCTCAGAGCATTGTCCAAACCCTCCTGGAGCTCAGGATTGGTTCCATGACCACTTCCCTGGGGAGCCTGGGCAGTGTTTTTCACGAATTTTCCTTCCTTTTTTCTCTGTGTTATCTCTAAGTATTGGTTTCCATCTCAACAGCACCTGCCAAGGCTCAAGTGGAGGCCAAGTAGACAACAGGACCTTGGCAATTCTGCTTCTGTGAGAGTCTAAAAATCTGCAAAATCACTGAAATCAGTTTATTCTTTGATGTGACTCGGCTGTGAGTTGAATCCAAAGTGCTGTTGGGAATTCTGTACTTAATATCTAGTTTGTTTCTGGGCAGAACAAAGAACTATCCCTAATCTGAGGGGAGAAAAGGTCATTGTCCCTTGGCATTGCAGGTTTATCCTCTTTCCCTTATTTTCAAGTTAAATAAATTAATTTTTAAATGAAACCAAATAACCACAAACACCCTTCTCTCGTGGAAATTTGTAAATACAACAATTCACAGGCTGTGATTTTTCATACCTGACATTTAAAGACAGGTAATATTTGTATTGATAGAAATTCTTATTTATAGATTATGCTCATAGAAATTCTTGTGTCTTAGAAGAGAGTTAAACAGAGATATGCATTAAATGTTATTCTGAAGAAAGCTTACAATGAACAACAAAGGAAATAATAATAATAATATAGCTTGAATTAAGGGGATTTAGGCTAAATTAAGGCATTTTGATATTAATTCATTAACCACAAATGAGTAGTTTCTGCTGCTAAAGAATGACCATCAAAGGTATTTGTAAAAAGCAGATTTTAATGGACTTCAATGGCAAGGTTCACTCTATTACTTACTCCATCAATGGAGTATGGAGAGGAAAATGGGATTTGGATCAATTTAGAATGATTTACATGGAGGATGGAGGTGGAAAAGGGTCAGGGGGTAAAGGATTTGGACACAGAAGTTAAGGGTACAAAAGGTTTTAGCAGCATTTTATCATTGACCAATTTAACATTTAAAAAACATTATGAACCATCACATCCATCTGAAATTGTTAAAGAGGATTGAATAAAGAGTCAATAAACAACTGATACTGCTCTTAATGGTGAAAATATTTACATTGTCCAACATGTTTCTGTAAAATTAAGGCATTAATTTAAATATTGGTAGCATGGAGAACATTTTTCTTCATTTCTGTTGCACTAATTGCTAAAAAGAAATATTTTAGGCATTTTTGAGTGGAAAAATGTTCAGCTCAAATTTATATATTTACTAGTTTTGCTACACTAATTACTACGCTAATTACTGACTAGAAGTATCTGAGGCACTTCTGAGTGTAAAAAAATAAGCTAAATCTATATATTTATTAATTTTGAGCTTATTACTGAGAAAAATCTTCCCTCAGACTAGTTTCCTCAGAAAGAGAACTCTAAAATAGTTGAGAAATTGGTAATATGAAATTTTTTTCAAGTTTACAGGAATAGTTTGCAAGAAAGTCTTAGAGGACTCCTCCTCCCAAAAGTGGTACAGCTGAAAGGAATTCAAAACAAAATTGTAAAGAACTGGTTTTTAGTTTTTAAGCAGTGCATATTCAAGCTCTTAAAGTAATTGGAACAGGCTTTAATATTAAAATAAATAAATTTGCAGGTCTTCAAAAGCTAATCTGAAATAAATTGTGCCAATAAGTCTGCTAAAGCACCACCTCTGTTGAAGCTCCAGATGGGGGGAAGACAATGGTGAACGTGAGGGAATTTAGAATATGCTCCTGACCTTCTCCAGGCCACAGAATGAGATAAATGGATTATTTAATACTCCTGGTTTATACTTTTTTTTCCCTAGGAAGTAATTAGGATGATTTTTGTGGGTTATAAGGGGATGGAAATTCAAGTTTGTTATTTTGAAAGATCTGTGCAAAAATCTGCTCCAAAGTTCTTGTTGAGCACATAATGACATGACAGGGGGCTTGTTGAGACTCTAATGATGTACTTTCCTGAAAAATATCAGATTCTAGTGACAGAAGCTGAAAATAAACGTCCTGGTATCCAAATCTTTATACAAATTTATGGATATAAGGAAACTGAAATTCAAGTTTGTCATTTCAAAAGATCTGGTGTAAAAAACTGTGCTACAAAGTTCTTGTTGAGCACATAATGATGTCACAGGGGGCTTGTTGGGACTGATAATGTGCTTTCCTGAAAAATACCAGATTCTGGTGTCACAGGATATCTAACTTGACCACTCCCTGGAATTATCATTTCTCCAAGGAAGTTTATAGATAAGGAGCTGAAGGATTTTCTGTCCATGATGATCCTGGAAGGAACACAACCTGTTCTTGCCAAGGAGTGAGTTTTCATCTTTCTCGCAAAACGGAGTTTGCTGAAAGTTCAGCAATCTGCAAACACCAAGTCATTGAAATGTAAAAATCTGTGGGCCCATTGGAATTTCCTCTCCCACGTTTAGCATCCACTGGGAATCCAGCAGGAGTGTCAGGGCCATAAATTGCTCTGATCCATCACTGCATTTGCAGGGGAGTGTTGATTGTTTGCTGGTTCCACCGTAAATCACAGGAGCCCCTGGGGGGGTTCATTGGCCACGTGCTCCAACAGCCACATCTGTCCCCGTGGCTTCATTTTAACCAGGACAGGTGCAGGATAAATATGAGCTAGAAGTGACTTCAGGGAGGCAGGGGCAAGGTGTGGCTGCCAGGAGGGACAACAGAGAGAAGGGACATGAGAGGTGTGAGGTGTATGAGGGTGGGGAGGCCGTGGCACACGCTCAGTGCTTGGAGTTGATAATGATCATCATGAGAAGGGTCCAGGGAGACCTCAGAGCCCCTTCCAGGGCCTGAAAGGGCTCCAGGAGAGCTGGAGAGGGGCTTGGGACAAGTCACTTCCCACTGCCAGAGGGCAGGGTGAGATGGGATGTTGGGAAGGAATTCTTGGCTGTGAGGGCAGGGAGGCCCTGGCACAGGGTGCCCAGAGAAGCTGTGGCTGCCCCTGGATCCCTGGAAGTGTCCAAGGCCAGGTTGGAGCAACCTGGGCCGGTGGAAGGTGTCCCTGCCCATGGCACGGGGTGGAATGAGATGATTTTCAAGGTCCCATCCCATCCAAAAACTGCTCCATGATTCCATGGTGAATGATAAAAGACAGACGAGTCTATTTGCAGATGGTGAATCTGTCTAACCTAAATCTAGAGATTTTAGGTAATATCAAGAATATGAATGTTAAATATGATTTTAATGTTTCCATTTAAAATACTGGAAGTGGCTTTTTTTTCACTATTCCATAAGTGGTGTTATTTCATTGAAGTTTTTCCGTATTTTTGGTTTGTTTTTATCAAGTAACATGAGTAATGATGCAGCCTTTCGATTCCTTATACACCTCTAGAGAAATATATATGTCACTCCTGGTTCATACTCTCCTCTTTACTGTAATTGGGAATGAATTACAGTTTAATCCTTTCTCTTCCATACAGCCAAAACCAATAGTGGAGTCCTCAGAGGAAAACTCTTTGGAAAACAATTTGCAATTAAACAGAAGTGGAAACAGGGAAGGTGGTTAGAATGAGAAATAACAATAATAAAGTGTAATGACTCTAAAGAGATGAGACTGAAGAAACTTTGTGCAAGAATACATTTTAATGATGAGATCTAATTTTAGGAACTTGCTCTGTGTTGTTTATAAATATTTTAGTAAAAAGAGCCAACCTTCAGTCACTACAAAACTTCGTTGACTTCAGTGCAGGTTTATATAGAAAAACTGGTCCAAAAAGTAGGTGCCATTAATCCAGTCAAACAAACCCTTAGATAAAATACATTTTCTTGCTATGTGGGAGGAATGTTACAAGGAACTTCATCATTCTGACACCCAAGTTCATTTACAGGCAGCATTTTTTTCAGTGCCTGACAAGTTTTATCCAGAAGGAAAAGTTCTCTTGTGTTATAAAAGACCTGGCTGGGATCTGGGTGAGTTTCTGGTTTAATTTGCAGTTCTGCCCCTGTTAGAGCAGAACCTGCCAAGCCATGTTTCCCTGAATTTAGATGGAAAGCCAAGAACCATCTCTCCTGTCAAGTTGTGGTTGGACAAGCCTAGTGAAGATGAGGAATATTGAAAGGAAGGCAGAAAGCTCCACACATTTGCAGAAATATTAAAGTAGGAGTTCTGAGAAACTGCAAGTAACATGAAAGGAAGTGGTTTTAGCAGCAAATGTCCATTTCTGTCTGGATCTTAGTGGTCCTTCCTAAACCCTTGTTAATATAATAATAACAAGTTTGACAACTTTTTAAAGGTTTGGAGTTCTGAGTGTGATGAGAAAACATACACTGTGGATTGAAATGTGGCTTTGGGATCATTCAGAAAAGCAGAATTTTGCTTAAAAGTAAATTCAGAAAACACAGGGAGAGCAGGGAGGTTGGAGCAGATGACCCACCATGGTCCTTCCAGCCTTCCCCGTTCTGTGATCCTGTGAACTGTGGCAGATTTTGGAGCCATGGCCAAGGGCTCTGCACCACCATGGACCCAAATATTCCAGGCACAGAGACAAAGAGGTCAGCCTGGAACAGAAATCCTTTGGTTTTTCCGTAGGTGGAGGTTTCTGAACACTCTTTGTCTCCCGTAGAAATGCATCGTCAGTGTTTAAGTCGACAAAGAAACCCACGAGGGGTTTCTGTCCTACAGAACTGCAGTGATCCAGACACTGTCTGTAGGAATTCACATCCCATGAAATCTAAGCAGAATGAATAAAGTGAGCAGGGAGTCAGGAGGAGAGAATTTTCCGTGAAAGTGCTTTTTCTCGAGATTTTGCCAGGGTTTGACAGAATCCTTCACTATCAGAAAGAGATGGAAACAAGTGAAAAACTTGTCCAAAAGAAAACAAGTGAAACCAGAATCCCAGCTAGTGGCAGCAAATTTTTGAATCACTGTTTAACACTTTGAGAATCCACCAGTTCATTAACACAGACTAATGTCTGAATATTAAAATGCCTGATTTGATCCTTCTTTCATCTCTTTGAGGTTCACTTACTTCACAGTGAAAATGTGTGGGTGGAAGCTCAGCAAAATCTGTCCCACCACAGAGATTTAGTGGAGGTTTTGTGGTGTTTGTGAAGGCAACAGCTTTAACAAATGGGGTTGTTCTGGTCAGGAAGTAAAACAACATTTTCACAGGAAAAAAATAAGGTGAAATGCCCCTTCAGCATCTTTCCAGAGAATTTTGAGGAGGAAAACCCAACAGTACAGATGAGTTCAGTCTAAATGGGGTTTCTAAGACATCTCATTCACCAGTGAAAACTTCTGCAGATCACAACTTTAATAATAATGAGATTAATATGTCACATGTAGGCTACTGAACTTACTCTGACAGATAAAGAAACATTAAGCACTGCCCTTTAAATGCTAATTGCTTATGTGTTAGTGCTCACAAACTGAGTAAATGTAGTTCATGCCCACAAATCTGAGAGCAACAATGTGCTTATTTGGAACACTAAAGGAAACAATTTGCCAGAGCTTCAACTTAAGTTCAGTGTAACAGTCTGGGGATAGAGATGAGACCTTAGGAGTTTAGAAAAAATAATTAAACAACATTATTAGGTGTCCAAAGGTCAAAGGTTTGAAGCCAAAGCTGTCACAACATGGAGAAAGCCAAGATGTTTGAAAAATGTGGAAGAGGTTTACAATACCTTCCCTTGCTGAAATGTAAACTGTAGAGGAGAAGGAATGGAAATAAGACAGGGAAGGAAAGTCATTAATGGATTTATAAGGTATTTTCCTCACTAATTTTGTTGTTGATTTTAAGTCTGGAAGACCTTATCTTCACCTTTCTAAGTCTACCTAGAAAAACTTAGGACATTCTCAGATTAAGTAATTTGCTCTGAAGGTAACAAAGAATGTATTTCCCTCAAAGAACAGGGACTTCCTGTGACTATTATAAATCACATCTCCTCCTAAAGTGGAAAATCTGGCAGTGAGTCAGTCTGTGCAGAAGGAAGTTGAGAGGAAGGGTCACAGATATAACCTGTGGTTACCCATGGACAACTGAGTACATAAATACATATATTTGGATGATTCTATGGTCACCTTTGTCACCTCACTAAAGGGTGGTCACGTTCAACCAAAGACTTTGGGAGGAACAGGAGGCACTGATGGTTGGAGGAACCTCAGAGACCTTGTTTTCACTCCAAAGGAGAGGGATTTATCCATTCAACCTTCTGGAACACAAATCCAGAGAGGAGTAGAGGGGGGAAAATCTCTCTCACCCCAATTTAATACACAGCGGGTTTGGCCTAATGGGGAATGGTACACAGAGGAAAGAGGAAATGTCTAACATTTATGGAACAGGTTTTAGGGAGTTGGGGGAATGTGCTTTGGGATGTTTAGGGGAAGAATCTGAGCTGGAGAAAGGGAAGGATCAAGTGGATATGGCAGGTACATGATACCAGCTACAAAAGAAGTTTATACTGTTGATGTGAATCTTGCTGAGTCTGGGTGGCAGGAGGACAGCTCTGAGTGCTGGGGGAGTGGTGCTGTCATGAAAACTACAGTAAGGTCACAGTGACCCACACAATATGCTGCCCTGGAAAGGTCAATCTGTGCTGGGAACACAGCCCCTGGTTGCAGGACAAAATGAACGGAGCCATTACAGTACAGGAGCCCACAGGCAGCTTGCACTTCACACCTGCACGTCTGTCTGGGAGTGGAACATGCTTTTCCTGGCCAGTAGAAATTATGACCTGAGTGGTTGGTTCCTAAGAACATTCCCAAAGGGCTCTGAAGCCTCCAGTGCTGGAGATCCTCTCAGGAATTGGTGTCTGTGTGTGCTGTGCCCACGGGTCTGTGGGTGCTGCACAGCTCAGGGTTCCACCATCAAACATTGCCTGTCCTGGCCCTTCTTGCCAATAAATGGAATATTAATCCATACTTGATGGAGTCTGATATTAAGATTGTTCAACCTGGAGAGGAAAAGCTTTGGGGTGATTTAGTTGTGGCCTTCTAGGACCTGAAGGAGCTACAAGAAAGATGGAGAGGCAAAAGCAAGAAGAAAGGGAGTGAAAAGCCCTTTCTGCAAACCACTGAGTTCCTCAGTGTTGCTGACCTGTGTCAGCCAGTCCTGGGAATGGCACTTCCCTGGCACTGAAGGAGGGATAGAAATCTTCCCAAGTGCACCATAAACATTTCCTGGGCTCACCAGCAGGCAGGAAATGTTCCTGCAATCTGTTCAGACACCACTGAATTCGGCACCTTGGAGTTTTTTCTCTGCAGATTTTGTCTGAATTTTGTAAATTAGACTTGGATTTCCATCTGTTCAGTGCAGGATATTGTGCCAGGAGCCTTTTTGGGCAATTTACATCCATTTCTGCAGGTATTTCTCATAAAATTCATAAAAATCCATCAAAGGAGAGAAGAAATTCCCAAATTCCTTTTATTTCATAGCAACCTGCACACCTAAGATCCATGGATATACTTATAATAGAACAGTTTGAAGTAAAAGTCTCTCATAGACTCTTCAGAATATATTGAATATTCCCTCAGAAGATGAAAAGCTCTCTTTGAATTTCTGTAGGCAGAGGAAAGATTTAGAACACATGTCCCCTACACCCTGGGAAAGTCCTGCTCCTCTTGCCCTGTAGGGACTGGCAGTGATGAATCCTTTCCTGGGACATTTCCTGAGTGCAGTGTCTCTCTTCCCTGTTTATTTGTCCCTGAAATTCAGGGAATTCTGTATAAAACAGCAGTGTGTGAGGAGGGAAGGGGCTGATGGATAGACTTATTTAGCTGAATGAATTAAAGGAGCTTAGCCCAGGGCCACAGTGTGTGTTCCACACTTACTTAAAGTGAAACCTCCTTGGGGGGCTAAACCAAAACTCTGGTTTTAATATATTTTTCCCATTTTTTTTTAGTAGTTTTCTTTTGTTTGCCTCACCTTTCTCCTCCATGTAGACATTTGCAAATTTTTGGATGGCAAAAATGTTTGTGGACTCTGTGCCTTTGCCATTCTGCATAACAAGATTTTTGCAGTTACAATACCCTAAAAACCAGACTAAGCAGCTCCTCTTTGAGCTCTCCTGGTATCCAATGCTGCCATTTGTTTTCCTGAGTGATAACCCAATTGTAGAAATGCACCTCAGGGCCCTGCAAGAATATGCTCTTTTTTGGGGCTATTTACAAGCTCTCAAGTCATCTTTGGGTTGCAAAATTGCAAACAAGGAAACCACAGTGGTTTAACCCACTGGTAAAACCACTTTTTACAGTTTTGAACTAAAAAAACCCAGAGCCTAACATTAAATAAAATCTAAATGTTCTGTTCACTTTTTTTTTAAAGGGTTTCACTCATAGTTCACCCTCTATTCTTATTCTAAAAGAGTTTTAAGGTCAGCAGACACTTCATTTATATTTATATTTTTTTCAAGGTGTTCAAGTTCAAGTAAAGATGCTGCTAGCTTTAAAACTAAATAAGTTTAAAAATACATAGCTTTATAGCCCCTTTTATAAAGTTCTAAGATATTCTAATATTTGCATAAACTTGTTCTGTTTTTTTTTTTATTTCTCCAAATAACAAGGCAACAGAAGGACTGAACAGATAATTTGGGGAAAAATAATGAAGACAAAATGGAGAGAAAGAGATTATGCCCATCAGTAGATTGTTACTCTTTTCCTTTCATCCTTCCCAAAGTTATTCAGCCCTGCTAAATTATTTAGTCACACACTGATGGGAAATAAAACATAAAGATGTCAACCACGTGTCTTGTTTTCCTAAGAACAGAAATGAATTGTGAGGCTGGAACAAAATACTCTGTTTTCAGTGAAGAACAATATAGAAAAAGCAAGAAATCAAAGTATTTCCTGCAGAAGAGAAGAGAAGTCAAAGCTTCTGTGAGCCAGTGACACCTGAGTAGTTCCACTCTTGCTTTTCATGTTCCATGAGGTCATTTGTACCTGGAGCATCTTCCCAGCTTTTAAAGGAAAGCCAAACACCTCCATGTCTGGTGATTATTTTAATGGATCATTATCATTCACTTGAAGAAAAAAAACAGATGATGTCTTTATCTCCCGAAAAAGAAGAGAGAAACCCCCCAGTAAAGAGATTGCTGGTGGCACTGGAGCATCAGCCAGCTCAGGGCATGCTGCTGGAGCCTTCAACACCTGGGAAAAGCTAAATTAGGGCTGAGAGGCTCCTGGAATTTGGGAAATTCAAAGCAGAATCTGCCCTGTTTGAAGTGGGAAGAGGGCTGGGAAGAAGCCAAGCTCCTGCTGACCGGGCAAAGCCTTGGTTTGGCAGATCCACACAGGGACACCCCAGGCCTGGCTGGGACATTGTCCCACCTTCTGCCCTGCACCAAAACTTAAATGAGCTTTTTTACTGGGACAGAACTGCCCACAGGTATGAATTCTCTGTTCCAGACACAACACATACTGCAATGCCCTTAATCTTAGAGGAATGTGTGATCATCTATTCCTTTTTGTGGTGCCAATCTGGTGTTGGACAGAGATTATTTCTTTGATAGCTGAGATAGTAACCCAGGGATAGTTACTACCCACAGATAATTTAATAAAATAAACACTCAATAAATTAAAATAATTCAATAAAAGATAGTGGCATAAACATTAATAACTCTTTTCTTTGTTGTCTTAGTTTACCATTATTATTTGAAGTTTTAAACCTTTCCCTGGTTAAATAACATCCTTTAAGACACCCTCATTTTCTCGAGCTTTGTGAGAATGTCAGATCCTGTGGCACCATTGACATCACCCCGTCTCTGTTTGCAATTTGCTTTGCATTTGAAAACAGATGTTACAACACAGATATTTTTAGGGACCCATTTCACAGTTCTCTAATAAAAACTTGTAGTTTTACTTTCCTGTGTGCAGCAGGCATGAGCAGTGTTGTGTTTTCAGCTGTTCAGAGTAGTGGAGGTGTTTTGACATGTAAGTAAAACCATCTCACCACATGCCTCACAAACACAAGAAATGGAATAATTAATCCTTAAATGAGAATGAAGTGAAACTTAAAGGTCAGCTGAGCTGATGGACATGTTTTGTAGCATAACAATTTCTGAAATTGTGTTGAACTTCTTCAGGTCCCATTGCTGGAAATGCCAAACATCTGCTTGTGATAGAGTCAGCTTTGGTTGTGGAGTTACACTGATTAAGATCAGTCAGGCATGGAAAGGAACAGCAAAGTTTAACTTTGTGGGGGGGAAAAACCAGAATTTTTAAGTTTTCCCTGTTGTAGATGACTTAATCATTCATGCTGCTGCTAATAGGAAATTAAGCCTTTAAATGTCAGACCATTGTTCTGCATTTTTCCCACAGCAGAACCAAGGAAAATCTCTTGCTCTTTGTAGTCTGGCATTCATTCACTAGGAAAGGAGTAACGAGAAGTGTTTTCCCTGCTGCTGGTCCAGAAAGGATGCAAAGCAGTGTTCCTGAAACCTCATTCCTCAGGGATGAATGCTGCACTCTGCCCTACTTGGATAGAATAAAAAATTATATATAATGCTATAAAACAAGTATCCAAAACTGATTTGACCTCAAAGTTTAAAACACTGGTACTGGAAATGTAATTTTTCCAGGTTATAAAAGAAACACAAACCAGAAAATTCTGAAAATAAACATTTTTATTGTTTGCACTGTGGTCTTAAGCTGAAGGTGGGAAGGGTTAGATGGGATATTGGGAAGGAATTTTTCCCTGTGAGGGAGGGGAGGGGCTGGGATGGAATTCGCAGAGAAGCTGTGGCTGCCCCTGGATCCCTGGAAGTGTCCAAGGCCAGGTTGGATGGGACTTGGAGCAACCTGGGCTGGTGGAAGGTGTCCATGGCCAAGGCAGGAGGTGGAACTGGATGATCTTCAAGTTCCCTTCCAACCCAAACATTCCATGATTTTTTGATTTTATCAACGATAAATTCCCCAGCAACAAAAAAACCCCAGAGAATCATCATTCTTATAATGACTCCCACTGTCACTTAAAGATCCTTCCCCTATAAAATATTTACACCACAAAATTATGAAACGTGAGACTAAACAAAAAAGTAGACAGAAGGAAACATTAATTTTCAATATGCATCATATATGAGTGGATTAAAATATTACAGCAAGTCATTTTTTCTTGATGAGAGATACTATTCTCTGAACAGCAAAGCCTCACGAGGAGATGTGACAGTTTTGACAGAACCCATTTTGCAAACACAGGTAGCAATCTTGATAAATAGACACAGCATTAGAGTTTTATTCTTATCAAATCATTATAAGTGAAATTTTAATTTCTAAATTATGACTCTGTGTCGTTCAGTTCCAGTTAAAACAGCAAAATCCTTTCAAAAAGTAAATATTTAGGCTTTATCAAATTAGAATGACATTTCTTTAAAACTTATTTTACCTGTTAAAAACCCGTATTTACTTAGAAGTGTTGTAGGTTTTCCTAGTTTTTCTTTGAACAACACCTATTTTTTGATGCATCAATATTACCCCTGAATTTTACCATGTTCAAATCCCATTCTATAGAGTGCCAAGGCTGAACCAAAGATTTCAGATTTGAAACATCACATTCCATATTTTGTACCCCTTCCTTACAAACTCTACGTAGATTAAGGAAAAAAACCCCAACATTAAGATTAGTTCATTCCTTTCATTTGACTCAGATATTTTTGTGCATGGATTGATAATTGGTGAATTTTTACATGTAATACTAGAATTTTTATTATAATTTTAAAAATATATAATTTAATGTTTAAATATAAAATTATGTTACATAATACGTAATATAGAATATATAAAAATAATATAATTATCTATTATAAAGCTATG
>VYXB01003339.1:261606-279831 GCA_013397135.1 Pachyramphus minor | reverse complement strand
ACCACCTATTCCGTGGTTGGTCCGGCAGATGNCGACCACCTATTCCGTGGTTGGTCCGGCAGATGAAACAATAGGTAAATAAATCAAAGCTTCTGTTTGTAGCTGAATACTACTACACTACATTCTTCAGTATAAAACAACGCTGACAAGAAGCAGTTATTCTAGAGAAAATTTCTTAAATTGGAACGTTCAAGGCCCTTGCACTCTATTACTCTATGTAAAGCTAGTACTTAACAGTTCTATTTATCTTTGAGATAGCTGCAATCATATCTCACCTTACTGAAATTTTGTCTTTAAGGCACCAACATTTATTAGCACATTATCTAATTCTATATTTTCCCCCATCTTTTAGCAATATATTGTAGGTTATAGATTAGACTAACCTGTATTTTACTTCTTGAATTTAGTTACCATAATTCACATCCTGATAAAACTGAAGACATACTGTGTCTAATATGGAATTAGAAATATCAAGAAAAGTTTCACAGTAGGAGTCACTGAAAGAAAATAAACGGTTATTTGAAAACATACAGTATTCTGCAAGTAGCTCTGTTCAAGAGACTTATATCACTTTTTGCCAAGTATTATGCCACAAAATAGTCATTTAAAGATCTCTTTTTCAAAGATTTTCATCACATGTCCGCAGTCTGACATCTACTTCAACCTGTAAGAATTGTTTTAGTCTTTAAAAAACAACAAAGTACAATATTGCATGATTTTACAGCTTTTAAGACCTCCTAATTTGTGGAATAGTTAAACTAACACTTAAGTTGTATAAGTGGTTGTGATGGCAATAACTCATGACTTCTGCCTATAGTTCATAGTCCATACCTAGAAAAATGAATAGAGAGATTATCATTACAATCTGATAACACAGCTTGAAATCCAGCTTTTTCTGTGAGTAGTCAGTCCAGGAATTTTCTGGTGTTAGTTAGAGGTGAGTTGACTTATAGCTCTTGCTCATTCCTTTAATAAAAAGCTTGCAAATACGTTATTTATAGTTCAGTCAGTTTTAAGCAGCTATGATGGCAGAAACAGATGAGAGTGTCAAAGAAGTTTGCAGGTTTTCTGTAGTTATGTCCAGGATTGCTTGAAATAGCTGACAGTTTGATGCTTTGTTGTGCATATTTTTTTTATCAGAGGTAAATTCCATGTGTGGGTCTGTTGAACTTCTTCTGGAGCATTTTACAGTTTTGCTTTTAAAGTAATAATAGTTAGAACAATCATAATCAGTTTTAACTTAGTCTCTTAGGCAGGTGGAATTTTCAAACAGGTATTTTTGCTAATTCGTACAACTTTACTGGAATAAGAGAATATTTCTAGACTGTTAGAGTGCCATCATTAACAAAATATGGAAATGCTTAAAAACTTTAAACCCATTACTTAAACAAAATTATTAAAATAGCTTAACTTATGCAGATATATTTAAGAACTTATTAAACAATGTTTAGTAATTTTATCTTTAGCAATTCAAAATCTCTAAAGCTTCATGCTTTCACTTAAGGTTTTTTAGATAACATATACTTTAAAATGTTTTGCATGTCTCTATAGAAGATTATAGAAAAACCTGTACCACATTCATTATTAGATTTTTTTAATCTTAAAAATTATCATTACTTAGAAATTTTTAAAAAGTATCAAAAAAGGCATTTCTGAAATTTCCTTCTCTTAGCAACATTTTATAAACACATACTAAAAGGCAGTTCTTTCAGGAAAATATTTCAGTGAGAACTTGTTCACCACAATTTTTACTAAGTCAGTCTAACGCCTTATGGAGAACATGTTTTTGTCCAGTCTGGAAAAATCAAACTTATTAGAGTTGTTTATTGCAGAGGACACCGGTCACTTACAGGCATCAGGCTGGGCTTTGAGAAGGGACTTCAGGGAGCAGGGGGATGACCCGTTTTACACTGTGCTATAAACCTGTAGAGTTTTTTGGGCTTATTTCTATGCCTTTTAGTGTCTGGGGCGGGTGGGGTGGACAGCAGGTTTAAAGACTTTCTCTGTGGATGCGTTTGAGTTCTTTTGTGAATTTTTTAAAGCATCGATAGTTTTTATCTTTGCTTTTTCTTTAGTTGTTTCTCCAATTTTTGTTCAGCAGTTTCACTCAGGATTCCGGTTAACAGAAATGCTAGCAAAATTACTTTTATCCATCTTAAAAGTCCAGTTACTTTATCTTTCTTAATTTCTCTTGAGTGTCTTTTTAGTATTAAGCTTAGGGCTTTTGTATTTTCCCCCAATTCATGTGAATTAGAATTTGCCATTTTTAGGTTTCTCACCTGGGATCCAGATGCAGCTTTTTTTTCCTTTTTTGTTCTTGAGAACTTCACTTTTTAAACATAGGATATCTTCCTACAATCCCCGGCTTTCATGCACACTTCTTTTCCTGGACGTCCCCCGCGGTTCTTGCCGCAACGCCCATCAGAGGTTTTTTTCTACTCTGGTGTTCTTGGTTTTTTTCGGTGAGTGTCCATCAGCTTTAATATAGGCTGGTTCCTGACGCTTTCCGTATGTGTCTCTGATTCAGGGCAAGTCCCTGTTCGGGCACCATATGTAGCATTAATATTAGTATAATAAGTAATAAGTCCACGTGGACAGTTGCACCAACGTGGTGAGTCACACAATGGCTTTACTGGGAGCGAGTAAAGGCTTATATATCCTGTTTAAATCATCACACATCACCACACTACTCCCCCGACCAACCATAACAAGGCACTGTATTGAGCCTGTGCGGTGGAGTCCTGGGAACTACATTTCCCAGAATGCTTTGCTGGCATGCCTGGAACCAGAAACATTACAAAAAGGGCCTTGGGTTTGCACAGATAATAATACCTTTTCCCAGTCCATGTATCTTTTTTTTCAGTATCTTTTAATGCTGTGGAACTGAATCCTAATGATCGTTTGGGTCCATGAGGGCTTTCCTGGAACATACTGCAGTAAGTCCCATGTTCAGCAAAACCCCATTCAATTATTATAGGATCACTGGGATAAACCAGCCCAAGTGATTGATATATTTTTAACTCCTCCGTTAGCATATGCAAAGCTTGTTCATGACTATCAAGCCACTCCTAGGTCTTTTTTTCCTCATAATGCATACAACAGTTTTGCTATTATAGAAAATCCAGGAACAGACAGGAGAATTGCATGGGGAGTGAGTGCCCCCTAAATACCTCTGTGCTCTAAATCCGTACTTACTTCATTTATCCTTTCTCTGGCTGCAGGGGAAACAGGGAACTTTGATATTAGTCACAATAGAAATGGGTAAGTCTGGAGCAATCTTTAATGCAGTAATTTTCATATTCTCTCCAGAAAATTTACTATTTGGAGTTTTTGCAGGCCTGAATGACCAAACATTCTCATTGAATATTGTATCCTAAAACATTTTCTTCATGGCCTGCAATTGCAAAGGTACATGAAGTTGCTATAGTCAATATAATAAATTGGTTGACTTTGTTCATAAAATCTTTTAGAAAATATCCACCGAGCCAAGCCACGAGTGTCTGGGAAAATTTACACCTACCCTATCTAAGCTATAGGTGCCTGGGAAATCTCTCACCTATCTAAAAGATCATTGGTATTCAGCGAAAGTAAACCACACATCCTGAGGATTTACCTATGAAGGAAGACTCCTTCACCTAAGGACAGAGGGAGTAAGGCTCAACTCCTGAAGATTTACACATGAAGAGAACCTTCGAACCTACGGACAACTCAGCAACCATCAAATGACAGATTACAGACCGCCTGGTGATTGTCACACACAACGCAGAGATAACAGCCTCACGTACGCCAGAAACATAGAATTATAAATAAAGAGACTTTTTCCCATTTCGGTGGTGTGCCTTGGCCGAGCAGAGGTCTCACCAGGCAGCCCCCAGCACTGGTTGCTCAATTATCGCTTGCTAATAAATTTAACTTTTTTTTTTTATAATACAAATTGGCTCTCTCTCAATTTTGTCACGGGTGTCTATAACAGTCAAGGAACTGCTACTTTTAAAATTTTTAAAAGAAGTTATTATAAAAAGGAAATTAGAAATAAAAACAAAGGCAAAGGAGCAAAACAGCACTGGGTGGCCGAGGAGCCTCTTGCGCCACCAACGGTCCACAGCCTAAAAGGTCACAATTCACATTTTATACATTTGGCAACCCCCTCCTTCTTTGCAGCCCCCTCCCAGTCTTGTTCTCTCAGTTTCTTGCTGAGTTGTTGCTCCCGCACATGCTCGACCCCCCTCCTTCCCATTGCTATGAGAGGTCCCATTTCTCCGGTTGTTGTTATCTCTTGCGCTTGGTGTTTGTTTTCTTACATGCACATTTCAAGGCTACAGATGTCACACAGGATCTAGCTTTAGGCTTTCCACACCTACTTCTAACAAAGCATTACTTATTATGTTACAATAGGCCTTACACAGAAAACAGAACATCACTCGCTTACGATGTTGCAAATTATTATCTCAAGGATTATGTGATTAGCAAATTAGCCCTTTTTCTTTAACTATTACAAAGTCATTCTTTTTCCCTAGGTAACCATAAACAAACAGGAGGATTAGGGACTTTTAATAATGCCAGTTCTAATTTTTCTTCCAAGGCTTCTGCCTTTCCCTTGGATTCTTTACATTGTGGTTCTAATAAATCATTCTATACCTAAAAACTGAGCTTTGGGAATGAAAAGGAGGGTTTGAACCCTGAAGTTAGGTTTTGTGCCCTCAAAGGATGCTTCATTACCACAAATTAGGGCTTTACCCTTAAAAGGGGGTTTTTAGGAGCTTAAAATAAGCTTTGAGTCCACCAAATTTCAGGCTGAATCCTAAAGAGAAGGCTTTGGTCCCTGACAGGGGTGTTTTGGAAACCCTGGAACCAACCTGTGCAGTGTCGGTGTGTCCTGGACTGCAAGGGTTTCGGGGTGCCCGCCCTTGCCACACAGGCTTCCAAGCTTCCTCTGTTGGGTTCTGAAGCCCCTCTTCACAGTGTAGTAGGATAACTCCATTTTTGTGTGTCCGGGCAAAAAACCATCCCAAACATCATGTTTTTGTCCCCCAAGTGTTGGCTTTTTAAAATTTTTCCAACATGACAATGGATTTTAAACCTCATTTTTCACCCTTTGTGTCACCAACCACCCCCTTCTCCAGACTTTTACCACCAGACCAAAGACTTGTGCCTCATTTGGTGTCATTTGGACCAAATCTGAGATGAAACTCTGGTGCTGGAGCACAGGAGTCTGCCTGACCTAGACCTGGCCTGGGGTGTGCTGCCTCGCTCAGAACTTTAAGGTGGAACTTTGAACTCTCAGCCGGGACCCAGGCCAGAGCAGTTTTGTGAGATCTTGCCCCAAAATATGGCTCAGGGCCATATTTTTGCCCCGTCATAACAAAATAAGTGTGGGGAAATATTTGGTGAACCATTCGTCCTTGGCCATGCTCCTTCTTTCCCCTGGGGCAGCTGTACCCCAGCGCTCTGTGCCCCAAATCCTTAAGAGGCCTCTGGCCTCTCTAAGTGTCCCTTTTTTTTTCACTCAGGCGCTTTTTGGTGCCTCTATGCCCCTTTGAGGTATTCCTAATTTCCCTTTGGATTTCCCCAGGCCCCTTAGGGTGACCCCCAAGGCTCCTCCATGCCCGTTTGGGTAGCCCCAGCTCTCTTTGGGTACAGCATGCCTCCACCTCCCTCCATGTCTCTCTAGCTGCCTCTCTGAGCCCCCCGGTCCCACTCGGTGTCCTACAAGACTCCCTGGAGCCTCTCCCTCTCTCGGCCTCCCTCATCTGTAATGCCCCTGGAACCCCCCCGCCCCGGCTTCTCCCCCCATCCCGGAGGTGTTCTGGGCCCCTTAAGGGCCCCCTGCCAGCACTGGCTCTGTGCCCCATGCCTTCTAACAGGCATCCCCAGCTGCTCCACTATGGAGGAGACGTGAGTGCGCCGGGGGCCCTGAGGTTCCCCCGCTGCCGGCACCCCCTGAACCCACTTTTCCCCCCAGGGTGCCCTCGGTGGAAGCCTACGAGGCAGCCATGGTGCTGAGCGGGGTGGGGGATGCGCTGGGGTACCGCGGGGGCCGCTGGGAGTACTGCACCTCAGGCCCCCAGATCCACGCCGAGCTGGCTGAGCTGGGGGGGCTGGCGGCCATCAAGCTCGAGCCCCCTGAGTGGCCCGTCAGCGATGACACCGTCCTGCACCTCGCCACCGCTGAGGGCCTGGCCACAGGTAGGGTGGTGCTCCATGGCACCCCACAGATACAGGGGAGGGATCCCTGGGATTGGGGTCCCCATTATACCCCAGGCTAGCAGTGGAGTGTTCTGGGTGAGGGGGATGTCCTCATTATACCCCCTAGGGGGTGGGAGTTACCTTTTGGTTGGGTTGTTTTTAGCCTTGGGTTGTATAGTGGGGTCTGGGGGGGTCCCTGTTATAGCCCTGGGCTGTACGGGGCAGAAGTCCCCCATTGTACCCATGACCCACACTGGAGAGTTGCTGGGAGGGGCTTTTGGGGGGACCCTGGCCAGCCCTGGAGGGTGCTTGGGGGCATCCTAATTCCACTTTCCCCCCCCGCCCCCTTTTAGGATTTAGCCAGTGAGGCTTGGGGGGGGAGTGTCCTCATTTCTGCGGGGAGAGTGGCAGGTGAGGAGTGTGTGTCTGTGTCTGTGTTTTTCACCATTTATGTGCCCTTCTATTGGGGGATGAGGGGGGACATTTCCCCCTCCCACTTTAGAGACCTGGCAGGGTACCCCTTTCCCACCCAAATTGGAGTGCTCAGGGGGATTCCCCATTTCTCCATGAAACGTGCCCTGCTTCCCCTCCACTTTTGGGGGGTCCATGAGGGGTATCTCCTTTTCCTCCAGTTTTGGTGGTCCATGGAGGATGTTCTCCTCCCCTCTCCAGTTTTGGGTGTCTGTGGGGCCATGTAGC
This sequence comes from Pachyramphus minor, assembly GCA_013397135.1. NCBI lineage: Eukaryota > Metazoa > Chordata > Aves > Passeriformes > Tyrannidae > Pachyramphus > Pachyramphus minor. Next base: position 272,946 of record VYXB01003339.1, on the reverse strand, counting down.
CTTTCCCCACATGCTTGGGGGGGGGGGGGGTTGCAGGGCGGGGTCTTCCTCTTCCCTTTCAGTTTTGGGGGATGCATGGGGCCTCTCCCTCCCCTCCCTGCCAGTCTGGGTAACCCAGAGAGGTCCTCACACTGTCCCCCCAGGCCTGGAAGGAGAACCCCTCCTGCAGGAGCTGGCTCGCCGCTACGTGGCTGCCATGGGAGACATGGAGGGACGCAAGCCTGGACCCACCAGCATCCTGGGTGAGTGGGGTCCAAGGATCTGGGGAGAGGCAGGGGGGTTTAGGGGGTCTCACGCCCCCATGCTCCCCCAGGTACCTCACAGCTGCGGCCTGGGGAGCCCATGGGCTATCGCATCCCCTTCAACCCCAGCGGCACTGGCTGCGGGGCCGCCATGCGCAGCCTGGCCATCGGCCTCAGGTGGGGATGGGGAAAGGGGGGGACAGGCGGGGATGGGGGACGAAGGTATCAGAGCTGGGGGGATGGGAACAGGGTATGCGGGGGTGTTGAACAGAGGGAAGTGGGGGTGTCAAAATGGGTGGAATGGGGGCACGGGGTGTCAGGGCTGGAGGGATGTGAGGGAACAGGGACCGGGGGAATGGGTTGAGGGAGTGTCAGAGCTGGGGGAGTGGAGACATGAGGATGTTGGGGCTGGGGAAAAGGCTGTGTCAGAGCTGGAGGGAAGGGGACATGAGGGGATGGGGATGGAGTAAGAGGGACATGGGGATGTCAGAGGGAGGAGAATGGGGATATAGAGAGGGGTGGGGCTGGAGAGGACAAGGTCTGGGATTTGGGGACATGGTGGTGCTAGAGCTGGGAGGTCGGGAACAGAGAACACAGGGACAGCAATAGGGAGAATGGGCACAGCAGGGACAAAGACAGTGGGGACAAGGGTGGTGGGATGGGGATGGGACCAAGGCTGGGGATACAGGACTGGGGGGTAGGGGACTTGTCTGATGCCAGTACAGGTATCCACATGCCTGGGAGCTGCCAACACTGATCCAAGTGAGCATCGAGAGCGGGCGCATGACCCACCACCACCCCACTGGTGGGTGCCAGCCTGAGGGAGGCAGGGCAGGAGGGGACACAGGAACCCCCCTGAACCCCCTGTCCCCACAGGGTACCTCGGGGCACTGGCGGTGGCCCTCTTTGGGGCACTGGGGGCTCGGGGGGAGCCCCCTGAGCGCTGGGGGGCTGAGCTGCTGCGGATCCTGCCCCTGGCATGGGACTACGTCAAGGGCACCGGTGTGGCTGTGGAGGACAATGCTGCTGCCTGGCCCTTCTTTGGGGAGGCCTGGCACCGGTGAGGGGTCACTGAGAGGGTCCTGGGGAGACATTGGGAGCACAAGGTTTGACTGGGGATGATGCTGGGAGGGGCTCAGGGGGCCATTGGTGTCACTGGTGCCTGCTAGGCTCTCTCCCAGTCCTGGCAGCGCATCGCACTGGGGTTACTGCTGATCCTGATGTCCATCCAGTCTGTCCACAGGGCTGGCACTGCCCAGCCCATTCCTGCTGCACCTGTGTCCTGCCAGTGGTGCCATCCTCAGGGACACTGACCTGTGTATCCCTAGGGTTCCTGGAGTTATGAGTTTTCCTGGTGTTACTGGTGTCCCCACTGTGTCCAGTGCCACAGTGTCCCCCAGGTGTAGCAATTGTCCCCAGTGTCCTCACAGGTTCCTGAGGTCACAGGGGCTGCTGGAGAGCCATAGCCCAGTGACCCCCACTGTCACTGGTTATCCCTTTGTCTGGTGACACCAATGTCCCCACTGACACCAGTGTCCCTGATGACTCCCCATGCCTTCAGTGTCATCTCTGCTGCCACCAATATCCCCAGTGACCTCAGTGTCCCCATGTCCCTGCAGGTACCTGGACTCCCGTGGGCTTCTGGAGGGTCGTGGCCCAGCCCAGGTGCCATCCCTCCCGTCCCCAGCCGAGCGGGACACAGCATACCTAGGCTGGGCGCTGGAGGGGTGGCCAGGGCGCAGCGGCCATGATGCACCCATGGTGGCCCTAGAAGCTCTGCTGGCAGCCGGCGGGTGCTGGGAAGACCTGTGTGGCAGGGGAGTGTTGCATGGTGGGGACAACGATTCGACGGGTACCATTGCTGCTGGGTGCTGGGGGCTGCGGGGGGGACTGACATCCATCCCCCCAGGGCTGCACTGCCACCTTGAGCACCGTGAGCGGCTGCGCAATGCTGCCCACCAACTTCATGTGCTGGCCTGGGGGAGACGATGAGCCTGCCCTGTGTCCCTGATACCACCTGCTGTTCCCCTCCAAAGAAAGCCCTGGTGGGTCAGCAGGGTACAGCAAAGACTAGCATGGAGTCTTAGCTTGGGAGGGTCTCTGGGGCTCAGCAGGCCTGGGAAGGCCCCTAGGAGAGCCCTGGGTGAAGCAGGGCCCTTCAAGGGGTGCTGGGGTCTCAGGCAAGCCCCAGGGAAACCACCATAGTTGTGTCCAGGTGGCCTTTTACCACTCCCCAGTTTGGGACCCCAGAACCTTCCCAAGGAGCCTCAGTTACCCCCACAGTAAAAACCATGTCCTCTGAAATCACTCTGGTCTGGGTGTGTGCCTGGCGTCTCTTGTCCTGCCTCTGCCAGTGTTGAGACCACACCTGGGTGGGATCCTCTGCAGCCAAACCTGCTCCAGGCTGAGCAGCTCCTGCAGCCCCTCCAAGAGGCCCCTGGCCATGGGGCATTTCCAAGGCCTGTTCCTGGTCTAGCTTGCAGACAGTCTATCTCTCCTGTACTGGTAGCCCAGGGCTTGGACCCAGTGTTCAAAGGGTGGGCTCACCAGTACTGAGTGGAGAGGAAGGAGCACACAACCCCGCTGCCACCTGACTCCAAGTGCCACCCAGGATAGTGATGCATTGTTCTTTGCATCCTGCTGCTCATGGTCACCTTAGTGGGCCCTGGGGTCCTTAAAAGCAAAAGGGACAAGCCCCCAGGGGGATGGTCCCCCAGGGTTAACAACCCTGAGGGGAGCCAGGCCCGAGATGAGATGGGCCAACAGCGTAAAGCACCTCTGGTGGGCCGAGGGTTAATCATCACAAGGATGATGGGATCAAGGACTAATGGACCCAAAGGGTAAAAACCAATCAGGGTGGTTGCCCTCCCCCAGAGGTAATGGCCCCAGGATTAATCCCCCCAAGTGTGATAGGCCCCAAGGTTAACCACTTTGAGGGTGATGGATTTGTGCTATGAACATGGCTGATAACACAGGAATGCTTTAGTTAAAAACTCCTCATTCTTAGGGTTGGAACATGAATCTCAGTGACAAAAAAAAAAAAAACCAAACAACACCCCCCACAAAAAACAAAATCAACAAACCAACCAAACAAAAAACCCAGGAAAAAAAAATGAGATCCCAAACTACAATTTCAAGGTTCAAAGGATTATTGTTCTGATTCAACCCCAAGTTTTTCAAGTACAAACCCTGACTTACACAACCTATTAAGTTATATAACCTATTTATATTCCTTTCAAAGTAAGGAAAACAGCATCACTTTTAAATCACTAAAGTCTACACTTGGGAGACCAAATTGTCAATATAAGGTACAAACCCACATTTTCATACTACAAAACTGTATTTAGATGTCACAAGATTTATGGTTTTAAAGTTCAAAGGCTCATTTAGAGGGTCCAGAGCATCATTTTGAAGGCCTCAGATTTGATCTGGAGGGTTTAAAGCCTCATTTGTAGAGTCCAAAGGCTCATATTTGGCCCCAAACCAATTGGATATGTTCCAAATCCTCCCTCTCAGAGGGAGAGAATTCAGTCTGCAATTTGGCTGGCTCAAAGCTGCCTTTTAAGGCTCCACAGACCCATTTCCTCATGCATTTATAAGTAAAGTAGGTCCTGAGCTACTCTGGTGAGGGTGGGAGTGCTCATCTTTCTTTCTCTGTAATGGTGTGGATGTCCCCTGTGTCACACCGGGAAGCAGGTCAGGCCCAACAGTCCAGCCGCTGCTGGCTCTACTTCAAAAACTTTTTGGGCAAGCTAGTATATTCCTACCTTCCAGCTGGGACATTTGAGACAGGGAGCGGCAGGTTTTAAGGGTTGCAGTCGGCTGGTTCCATCCAACAATTCTTTCTGCATGAGGTGGGACAATGCCCGCATCCTCATCTGCCCAGAGAAGTGGGGAGTCCCCACGGCCCTGGAGCAGGGCCTGCAGTTCCTCTTGCCTTCCTCAGAAAGCCAGAAACCACCCCAAAAGGCCCCACTGAGGGCCAAACAGGGCTTGTGCAAGGGTGGTAGCATCTCTAGTATGTGGTATTGTACTACTGGGCTGACCCCAGTTGCTGGAGACCCCTGGATATCCTCAAACTTCCTCTGCCCTGACTCCAGCACGGCTTTTTCAGTGGGGGAAGGAGAGAACCTGGCATCTCCTCTCCCACGGCTCATGTTGCCACCAAGGGTCCCCAGAGTGCCACCACAAGTGTCACCAAGTGCATTGACAGACCCAAAGACGCAGTCCTGCCTGAGAAGGGCTGCTGGGATTCCCAAAGGCAGTTTGGGTGTGCTGCACTGCCCTCCCCCATTTCTTGTGGGGGTCAAGCCCCTGGAATGTTCGGGGGGCATATGAAGTCTTGGGGCTGCCCCTTCCAAGCACTTCAGGGGATATTTTGCAATTTTGAGACATACTCCCAAATACTGGGGTGCCTGGGGCCGCCCGAGGCCTTCCCCCGCTGCTCCCACTCTGGTTAATAAAAACTGGTTCGAGGTCCAGCTGCTCTCTGTGTCCACCGCCCTCACACCTGTCGTCTCCACCACCCAGTCTTTCCGGCCCAGGCGCAGGGGCCCCCCACTTCCGCATCTCACGTTCCGCACTCCCGGAGGCCTGGATTGGAGCGGAACTGTCGGCGATCAGTGGGTGGGGGCGGGCCCAGGCCGTGATCGATGGGAGGGGGCGGGGCCTGTCAGGAGTCACGGTAGAAGGGCTCCACAGGCAGGCATCGCTCCACCCCTTCTAGAGGAATGACTGACAGCCTCAGTAACCAACGGCGCCGTGGAGGCGGGAGGCGGGCTCCGCCTGACAGCCAATGGCAGCGAGAGACTGTCGGGCAGCCCAGCGGCTAACGGCAGTAAGGTGACAGGCGGAGCGAGCAGCCAATGGCGCACCGTAGCGGGGCGCGGCTGGCCAATGGCGCGGGGCGCGGGGGACGGGACTGCGGCCGAGGCGCGGCGGATCGTGGTGAGCGCTGAGCCGGTGGGCTCCGGTTCTGGACGTTGTTCCCGGGGCCCAGAGCCTCCTTCGGCCCCAGCACCAATCCTGGCGGGGCTGCTCCCGCTATCTGCCGCCTGAGCATACGCCCGGGCCACCCCCGCCCCGCTGCGCCCAGAACAGACCACCAGTTCCCCTTCCTCTGTACAGGCCCCCGGAGCCCTGGCGCTTCCCTGCTCCCCAGGCAACAGCCCGAGGCCCTGGGCTCTCCCCATGTCCCTCTGTACTGTCTCCCGCCCTTCAGACTGCCTCCCACAGCCCCCCAGCAGAGCGCTAATCTCCAAATGCCCTGAGGTTCTCTCTGGTCACCTCCCTTGATGCAGTGGCCTCGCCTTCTTCCCCCGTGTTTGCCCCCGCCATCAGTTCCACTCCCGCTCCCTCCCTGAACCCACCACCCCAGAATCCACCCCACCTTACCTGCCCCAAGCCCTCCAACCTGGGTCCCCTTTCCCGTGGGTGCCCTCCCCGTCTTCTAGGGGTGCACCCGCTACTCCTGGGGTGCCCCTGTCTCCGCAGGGTGCCTTCTCCCCACAGACCTCCCCGGCGCCATGGCAGAGCCGCGGTACCTGCAGGCCGACTGCGCTTTTAGGCCCGGGACACACACAGTGCGGGTGACCCTGGCTCGCACTGTGCTGCGGGTGGAGGTGGAGGCTCACAGCACCGCCGACCTGTGGAGGGGCGAGTTCGATGCCACTTGTGAGTGCCGGGGGGGGCCTGGGGGAGGACTGAGGGGACCCCCAACGACTGTCGCTCACTGAAGTTCTCCTCTCCTTGCAGTCATCGAGGACCTGACCCGCAAAACGGGGAATTTCAAGCAGTTTGGCATTTTCTGCAGCATGCTGGAGTCAGCACTGATGCAGGTGTGGCTGGGCTGCTCCCTTACATGGCATTTTGGGGGGAAATGTGGTGGGACATGTGTCCCACCGAGCCTCCCCAACTTTTCAAACCCTCTGCAGAGCAGCGAGTCTGTCAGCCTGGAGCTCCTCACCTACGCTGACCTGGAGACCCTGCGTAGCCAGAAAGTGGGGGCAATTGCTCGGCCTCCCCCTTCCTCCTCTTCCCCTCTCAGTACCAAGCGCTACCTGATCCTCGTCTACTCTGTGGAGTTTGATAGGTGACAGGGAACACTGGGCAAGGGGCATGGAGGAGTGACACCAGCCTCACCCCCTCCACGTGCTTCTCCCCAGGATCCACTACCCACTACCACTGCCTTACGCCGGGCGGCCGGACCTTGCCACACTGGTGCGGGAGTTGCGGGAGGAGCTGGCGCGGCTCCGGGCCCGACACCTGGAGGAGATCCAGCACCTGTGGGATGCGTGAGTGGGGCCAGCAGCACTCAGAAGGGTTTGGGGTGGGTCAGGGTAAGGGAGGAGCCCCCAGACCACCCCCTGCCATCCTCCTCAGACTGCGACAGGCACTGAAGGAGAAGCGGGTGGCAGAGGCCCGGCATCAGCGTGAGCACCGTCATCTGGCTGCCCAGGTAGGTTGGGACAGGACAGGGGGGCTGCGGGCTGGGGACTGCTGGCAGCAGGAAGGGGGTCTGCCAGATGCACAGTGAACCTTTCTCCCCACCTTGCAGCTGGCTGAGGCAAAGGCATCAGAACAGAGGCTGCAGCTGCGGGTGAAGAGCCTGACAGGCGAACTGGCCTCCTGCAGGAGGGGGTGAGGCTGCAGTGGGCTGTACAGGGAAACTCTCCTGACCACGGGAGAGGTGTCCCCCCCTCATGGCACTGGTCCTCTTGGCAGCCGCCGGACATCTGCCAGCACGGCCCCCTGCCCCCAGGAGCAACGCTCGGCATCCCTGGAGAGCCACAGGAGCAGCCTGCACCGCCCCTCTCTGGGATCCCCATCATCTGCAGGTGTGGGACACCTGGGGGGACACACATAGGGGTGGGAGACAGGACACGGATCTCCCCCAACTCACCCTGAACCCTTCCTCACCCCCCACTAGGCTCTCGCCTGCCACGCTTCGACCCCACTGCCTTCGTCAAGGCCCGGCAGCGACGGCAGAAGGAGGCTGAGCTCAGAAAGTAAGTGGTGACAGTGAACTTGTCGCTATCCCACTGTCTGATTCCTCCCCAGAACTTGGGGGATCCCCTGCCCTTCCTCACCATCTCTATTGGGTGCAGCCAGTGGCATGGGGCAGCTTCTGGCAGCACCAGTCCAGTGAGGAGCCACAGGCGCAGCTCGTCGGGTGAGTGGGGAGCATGAAGAGGGCCAGGGAGCACCCACTGGGTGCTGGAGCTCCTTCCTCAACTTCCCCCCTTACCCTCATTTCTCCCTGCAGCCACAAGCTTCCGGAGCTGGTGCTCAGCAGTGAGCTCTGGTAGCAAAGGCAGTGAATGCCCCAAGGCTATGCCCCACAGGTAATGCTGGCATTATGCTTGGGCAGGATGCTTGGGCATCCCTCCTGGCACCTTTTAAACCCCCCTATCTTGGGCAGGGACAGAAGGGTGACCCGTACCCAGAGACCCCTGAGCACCTCGTCCTGCAATGGCCCCTGTATGGTGAGTGGCTGCCGCTTTGGGGTCCCCCCAACCATTTGGGGCCGCCCTCTACATCCTAAAGCAGGGTGAGCATGAGGAGCGGGGGGACACACACCAGTGACCACCAGTCTCTCCCACAGGCACCTCGCGTGGCTGCCAGCCACAAGCTGCCCATACGCAGTGCTGCTAGCAAGCGCCCTGGAAAAGGTGAGGCCCCATCCAAGTCTCTGGATATTCGGGGTGCCCGCAACCCAATTCAGGCCCTCATTAACCATTTTCCCTGCGCTGACCTCCCCAGAGAACCAGTCCGAGGAGCCCTCAGCCGAGCTGGCTGAGATTGATGCCCGGCTGTGGGCGCTGCAAGAGTACATGAACAGCCTGGACACCTGCATGTGACTCACCCCAGGGACTCCTAGCCCCTCTGGGAACCATCCCCCCCTCCCTGTGTCAGGGGGTGACGGTGGCGTGGGGCCAGTGTTCCCCCAAATAAAACCTTGTCTGGCCCTAGGGCATGTTCTTTTTGGGGTAGGGTGGGGCTTCTGTCCCCCCTCTTGCAGTCCTCTTGTCCTCACTCACTGTCCCCTCAATCTCCTGCTACTGGGGACATGGCAGGAGGGACACAATGTGTGTCTCAGGGGCCGGGCACTGGGACATCACCAGAGGGTAACAGGGGACATGGGGGATACATGCCCCTGTCCTCTGGGCTACCAGTGAACTCAAAGGCCACTGCAATATGACACCAGGACCCATGTTGCCCTACCCTGTCCCTCCTCCTGCAACGCTCCTGCCCCCATGGCATTGGCCGAGCTCCCCACTGTGGCTTTGACGCCACCATGGCTTTATTCACTTCTGTGTCACACAAAACCGTGGGGTCAGTAGTGACTGGAGGCAGTGTGAGGCTGCAGTTCAGGGATAGTGGCAGCTGGCCTGGGGGCCAGCAGCAATCATGTTACCAGTGTAGAGGTCCTGGGGTGGCAGGGTGGTGGTCTCTGTGCCAAAGCCACTGTTTGGTGTCACTGTGACTATGTGAGAGATGCCACTGTGGTGAGATCTTCAAGGTCAGTGTGAGGTGCTGCAGCCACGACTCGATGCCACCGCAACCACACCCTCGGCAGGACACTGCAGCGATGATGCTGACGGGCATGACCTAGCCACAGCAGATGTGGCACTCGTGATGCCCTGACGACAGCAGTGGTGCCGGCAGCTGCTTGTGGATGTCTGGCAGGCGTTGGTGCTGCCGCGGGTGACAGCCACAGTGGGGATGGTGAACGTGGTCCCTCGTCGTGCTGGTCAGAGCTGCACGCGGATGTCGGGCAGGAGGCGACAAGCCGTGACGATGTCGATGGTGTCGGCCACAGCGCGGAGGTCGCGGCGGGCCAGGCGCAGGCAGTGAGCGGCGGCAGCGGCGGTCACCTGCGCCCGGCCCAGGGCCCCTTCCAGCCCCCCCAGGCTCCGNCCACCATCAGCTCCTGCTCCGAGTCGCTCTCGGATGCTTCGCCCGGGACCAGCGTGGAGGGGCGGGGGGCGGCCATGGCCTGAGGGGCACGGGGGGGATCAGAGGGGCATCACCGAAGAGAGGGGCACTCCGGGCTTGGCCGGCGGAGTCCCTCCCCCACTCCTTCCCGCGTGCTCCGACCCCTGTAGACTTCCACGGCCCACTCAGTAACAGTAACCCCAAATCTCCACATCCCGGACACCTCCCCCCCCAACCCCCCCCCCCCCANGCTCAGCAGTGAGCTCTGGTAGCAAAGGCAGTGAATGCCCCAAGGCTATGCCCCACAGGTAATGCTGGCATTATGCTTGGGCAGGATGCTTGGGCATCCCTCCTGGCACCTTTTAAACCCCCCTATCTTGGGCAGGGACAGAAGGGTGACCCGTACCCAGAGACCCCTGAGCACCTCGTCCTGCAATGGCCCCTGTATGGTGAGTGGCTGCCGCTTTGGGGTCCCCCCAACCATTTGGGGCCGCCCTCTACATCCTAAAGCAGGGTGAGCATGAGGAGCGGGGGGACACACACCAGTGACCACCAGTCTCTCCCACAGGCACCTCGCGTGGCTGCCAGCCACAAGCTGCCCATACGCAGTGCTGCTAGCAAGCGCCCTGGAAAAGGTGAGGCCCCATCCAAGTCTCTGGATATTCGGGGTGCCCGCAACCCAATTCAGGCCCTCATTAACCATTTTCCCTGCGCTGACCTCCCCAGAGAACCAGTCCGAGGAGCCCTCAGCCGAGCTGGCTGAGATTGATGCCCGGCTGTGGGCGCTGCAAGAGTACATGAACAGCCTGGACACCTGCATGTGACTCACCCCAGGGACTCCTAGCCCCTCTGGGAACCATCCCCCCCTCCCTGTGTCAGGGGGTGACGGTGGCGTGGGGCCAGTGTTCCCCCAAATAAAACCTTGTCTGGCCCTAGGGCATGTTCTTTTTGGGGTAGGGTGGGGCTTCTGTCCCCCCTCTTGCAGTCCTCTTGTCCTCACTCACTGTCCCCTCAATCTCCTGCTACTGGGGACATGGCAGGAGGGACACAATGTGTGTCTCAGGGGCCGGGCACTGGGACATCACCAGAGGGTAACAGGGGACATGGGGGATACATGCCCCTGTCCTCTGGGCTACCAGTGAACTCAAAGGCCACTGCAATATGACACCAGGACCCATGTTGCCCTACCCTGTCCCTCCTCCTGCAACGCTCCTGCCCCCATGGCATTGGCCGAGCTCCCCACTGTGGCTTTGACGCCACCATGGCTTTATTCACTTCTGTGTCACACAAAACCGTGGGGTCAGTAGTGACTGGAGGCAGTGTGAGGCTGCAGTTCAGGGATAGTGGCAGCTGGCCTGGGGGCCAGCAGCAATCATGTTACCAGTGTAGAGGTCCTGGGGTGGCAGGGTGGTGGTCTCTGTGCCAAAGCCACTGTTTGGTGTCACTGTGACTATGTGAGAGATGCCACTGTGGTGAGATCTTCAAGGTCAGTGTGAGGTGCTGCAGCCACGACTCGATGCCACCGCAACCACACCCTCGGCAGGACACTGCAGCGATGATGCTGACGGGCATGACCTAGCCACAGCAGATGTGGCACTCGTGATGCCCTGACGACAGCAGTGGTGCCGGCAGCTGCTTGTGGATGTCTGGCAGGCGTTGGTGCTGCCGCGGGTGACAGCCACAGTGGGGATGGTGAACGTGGTCCCTCGTCGTGCTGGTCAGAGCTGCACGCGGATGTCGGGCAGGAGGCGACAAGCCGTGACGATGTCGATGGTGTCGGCCACAGCGCGGAGGTCGCGGCGGGCCAGGCGCAGGCAGTGAGCGGCGGCAGCGGCGGTCACCTGCGCCCGGCCCAGGGCCCCTTCCAGCCCCCCCAGGCTCCGGGCAGCGCTGCCGTAGCTCTGCCGCAAGGCGCTGCCCACCGCCCCCTGCAGCCGCCCCATCCCCTCCCGCAGCCGCTGCTGCAGCAGCGAGGGGCTACCCCGGCCGCCCCCCCAAACCGCCGCCGGCTCCTCCGCCAGCACTGGGGACGTCTTCGGTCTCTGCTCCTCCTCCTCCTCCTCCTCCTCGGTCTCGGAGGCTTCGCCCGGCACCTTCAGCCCGGCCCCGGGGGCCCCCCCCGCCCCCCCCCCCACCAGCCCCCGCCCCGAGTCGCTCTCCG
>VYXB01003339.1:162538-261588 GCA_013397135.1 Pachyramphus minor | reverse complement strand
GCCCACTCAGTAACAGTAACCCCAAACCTCCACATCCAGGACCCCCCCCCCCATAATCCTCCCCCTCCAATCCCACGGGAATCTCCCACCTCCGGCTCGCCAACTCCGCAGATCACATGACGGGAGGACCACGTGGCCTCCGCGTCACGTGTCCCGCGCAGCGGTAACCCGAAAGTGCCCTCACTCGACATGGCGGGCCGGGAAGTGAGGCACTGCAGCGCAGGCAGACCCCGCGTGTTCCGACCCTGCACCCTGTCCGGTGACCGCAGGCAGGAGGCTTAATGGGAGACCCGTGGGGGTACCCCCTCTGCGGACAGCCGCCCCCCCTCGAGGCCACAACCAAGAGCAGGAGCTGAGCTGGCACCCGGACAGCAGCCGGACGCAAACTCCCCCACGGCCCCTCCAGCCAATCCTCGCGCCCGCCCGCCTGCAATAGCGCCGCGTACGTCCGCGGCCATTGGCTGCCCGGCGGTGGTGGGGCGGGCCGAGGGCGCCGATTGGCCGTGCCGGGCGGGGCCAGGGGCCTCCTTGCTGTCCCGCCCTTCGGCCCCCCCGAGGCGGTGGGGGGTTGCAATGACGTTTGGGTTTGCCATGTGTCCTGGGTCCTTCATATCCTCCCCATTCCTGACCCCATCTGAACCATCAACTTCCTGGATTGAGTGGGGAGACAATAGTGATAGTGTAGGGGCACCTACAGCCCCTACCTTCCCCGTGCTTCCCGCAGCACCTCCCCAGCAACCATTACTCCAAAGCTAGCTGAGAGCTGTGAGGAAGGGCAAAGGTTTGGGGGAGCGGGGGGTGGGCAGATCCACGAGGGCATGGTGGGGTTCCCCCAGAGTGTGCAGTGCGGGGGTTCTGGTGGTGTCTCTTGCCCCCAACCCATGGACTGTGGGGGTACGAGGGGTACTCAGGCCCCAGCTTTGAGCGCTCTGACTCATGAATCCAGGTACTCATCCCCCTCTGTGGCAGGTGCAGCCACATTCCCAGGTGCATCTCCCTCCAACCCCTCTGTCCCTGCTGTCCCTGCAGAGACAGTAGACAGCAGGTGCACGAGTTCCGGCCCCTCACAGGTTTGAGGCTCTCAAGTTGCGCAGTGGTGTCATCCTCAACGACATCACCATCTGCGGCCCTGTGGGGACCCCCAGCCTGTCTCTGGGGTTCTGCCCACAAATGGAGCCCTCTGGGGTGCTTGGGGTTGCCCTCCACTCAAGCACAGGGGTAGGCAACAGTGCCAGATGGTGGCATTTGAAGCCTGGTGGAATGTTGCAATGGCAGCTCATGTGACTGATGCTCATAGGCAGTTCTTGGATGCTCATATGCAGTTCTTGCAGGTCCAGAATCTCATGGGGTTGTGGAAAGATCAGAGGTGAGGTAATCACACAGGTGGTGCTGTGAGATCCAATTTTTTCTGGAGGATAAGTGGCTCAGAGGGAAGTGGAGCATCTAATCTGCATGCTTGTTGCATCCCTGAGCTGGAACAAGACATTCCCAGCAGCTGCCAAGGTAAGGCAAGGAAATGTCCTAGCCTTGCCATCCAGAGCTGCAGGTAGGAATCCTGTGGAATAGGAATGCATTTACCTTGTGTCAGAAAGTACTTTAGAGCTCAGGTTGCACCACCCTGTCTGCAGGGTTGTGATTTCTGTGACATTCCCTGTGACATTCCAGGGATGAGTCAGATGGACTCACAGTCACAATCAAAACCAGGGAGAGCAGGGAAGAACTTTACCCTCAGCATTAGATGATCCAGCAATGTTTGCTGTCAGGGACATCATTTTCCCCCCTGTTGCAGAACTGGAGTGTGTTGAGGACAACTTCCTGGTCCAGGTTCTGCTGGAGCAGAAACCCTCCTGGACCTCGTGCTCCCCACTGCTCATCAGAAGTGAAGTATGGAGGCTGTTGCCTAAAGAGACCATGGAGAAAAAGACTCCAGGCCAATTTAGTGTATACGATAAGATAAAAAGAACGGGTCCTTTAATCAGGCCTCAGGCCCAGGAGAACACACACAACACACGTCTGCCCAGACAATGATTCTGTGATTTTGTAATAAGGTTCATCCAATCCCAGATCTGTCCACCCCCTGCTCCTGCCCAGTTCTGCCCCCCGACATGACCCTTCAGGAATTAGGTCTGGGGACATTTGGGACTCCTTCTTCCTCGTCTTCATCTTTTTCACAGCACATACAGTCTTTGGAGCACCTCTAGAGTTCTGGGCTTGAAGGTTGCTATGTCTGTGTGGTATCTTCTGGTCCAGGCCTAGGGTGAGATGTTCTTAAACAGAGGTGTTTTTCTACAATTCTACCTTGAAATGAAGGCTAAACATGCTAACAGAATTTAGAGGGATTGATATGAAATGGGGTAATAGGGTTGGGTATATGTCTAAAGGGTAAGGGATATAATGCAGCTACATTAAAATCTACATTTACCACACATCTACTTCTAAAATCTACAAAAGTTTAAAAATCCAAAAAGCTCTGAGGCATCAAGACATCTGGGCATCTCAAGGAATTTGGGCCTGGCACAAGTCAGAGTCAGGGCCCTGAATTTTGGAAGAGTGAACTTGCAGCTGTTTAAAGAATTAAAGGATCCCATGGGAAACTGTCCTTAACGACACAGGAGCTGACCAGAGCTGGCAGCTCTGTGAGGCTGCTTTTTTTGAGTGCAAGAGCTCTCCATCCCCAAGTGTAAGGAATCGAGCAGGGCAGGCAGGAGGTAGCCTGAGAAGAGCATAGGGATATTGTTTGGATATGTAGGGATGGGATCAGGAGAAACAAGGCACAGATGCAGGGGGACTCATGGCAGTGACTAGTGGCACCTGAGCCAGCCAGCACAGCTTCACTAAGGGCAAAGGGTGCGTGACCAGTCTGGTGGCCTTCTGTGATGAGGAAGGCTGACCAATGTCACCTGGACTGGATTGGACTGGTCTGCTGTAAGGCCTTGGGCATGGTGCCTCAGGGCATCTTCATCTCTAAACTGGGGAGCTGGGGAGGGGCTGCAGGAACCTATAGGGGCTGGATGGGGGGCTATGGTAGCTCTAGGGCACAGAAGCTGCAGTTATCTATGGGGGTATGGGGCTTTGAGGGGTGTAGAGGCCCCTCATATCTATTAATATCTATTGGGCACAGGGGGTGTGCCCATTCCCAAGTGGATGTCACTGCTGATGGGAAAGGTGAGGCCAGCTGGGCTTTGGTGGCACAGAATGTCAGTACTTTCTATTTTTCTTAAATGTCTCCAGCAGCAAGAGTTACAAATGGTGGGTTGTTCTGAAAATTGAACTTACTTTTCTGAACATTTTTCAGGGAGGACATGCTGAGACCAACAGGTGTTTTTTTGCAGCGTGAGACCATCTGTGAAGGTAAACAGTCTGCCTCTTGCCATCCTTCAATAAACCATACGGTGGTTAAAAAAACGGACCAGCACTGACTTCTAAGTTCATGTATTGCATATAAGCCTCACGTATTTGGTTTTTTGTATTGTATTTGTTCATATGTATTTGCTATAGTGTGAAACTGAATTAAGCAGTCCCTAGGGGTAATGTTGAAAACACAAGGTGGCATATGTCCGGTCTGGAGCACAGTAGCAAGACTGTCTCCTGGTCTTGTAGCCAAGATAGAAAAGGTTTTAAAAGCCATGGAAGAGAAAGGAAGAGAAGGCTAAGGTGATCTTTTTTACATAGAATTTGGGAGTGAGGGGAAAAATAAAGGGAGAGGCACCAAGTACTGAAATCCTTGAAGGAACAGAGCGTTGGTTATACTATCGAACAATGTACTGCCAATTACAGTTTTTCCATAGTCACTTGTAAGTTCTGAGGGAGACCAGAATTTGAAAGCCATGAAACATTTTTAAAGTTTCCCTCTGATCATAGTAGATCAAAAATATAATCTGACTGGCTGTGATAAGTTGTGTACAGTGAGAACTGATGTCTTCCCTTAAATCCATAAGAGGGAGTCTGTGAGCAAAAAATCCTTCAGGAGCACTAAAAGGCACTAGATCTTATAGCTGGCCAAAGTGTGTACATGGAACCATGACAGTGTCTGAGCCAGTTCCTGGACAAGGACGCTGTCTGCTCTCATCAGAGTGTGAAAAACATTCTCTTGCTCTAGTGTGTAGACTATCTGCAGGTACAATATGAAGCTACTTCTGCTCAGCTGTAAGCAAGGCAGAGGAATGAAGGCCAAAGTGCAATGACTATTTTCAAGGAGCATATAAGATAATTGATACGCAGTTGTTAAAATGGGATAACTCTTGGGTGATTTAGAGATGCAGAGTTTTGGTAGGGCACTCACTAATCATATCAGTAACATTTCACCAGGCTGGGATTGCCTGGTAACTAGGTTGGAACCATGTAATTTGCGTATGGATGTTGCCAAACTGGGACCAATGGGGAAAAAGTAATTCCGAGTGGGTTGTTTCTTTGGAAGGTGTTTGAGAAGAAAAAGGGCAATAAAATGGCTACAAAAAGCTTTTCAGAATAGAAGAAAACAGTGAATGAAATCAGGTGCAAAAAAAATATAAGATCTTCCAAGAGTAAGAGTACAAATTCCTATGGATTGTAATGAAGCTGACAGCACACTGAAGCGCACCAGGAAGATGGAGGGAAACCTGTTGGTCAACCCAGTAGACTGTCCCTCTGAGAATAGAGGGCTGGTTGACTATGTGCTTGTATGTCTCTATTACTGAGAATACCAAATTTTCTTGTAGCTTTTGGTCAAGTTGCCTATCTTTTGGAGTATTTAGGAGGAACCATGCCTACATACTGTGGCACACCACTGCTGTACATGTGTGAGAAGAGAACATCAAATAAATAATTGCATGAACTGAGGAGTGTTTTCACCTTGAGCAGGCAGCACGTTTGACTTGAACTAGATGTTCTTCTGTTGAGACTGTATTTCTGCTTTTAAGGTGTCTGACTCTTGCATTCTGATCACAGTACTTTTCAAAGAGCAGGTTTTTAATAAAAAAATTTATTATTATTTTTTTACGTTGAGAATGGCAATTATGTTCCTGCTGCTGCCAGGACCAGACATGGTGCTGACTGCTTTTTCAAGCAAGAATTTCTGTGTTTTTCAGTGCTTGAAAATATTCATGGTAGCATTATATGATGGGGCTAATCTTGCTAGTCAACAACAGGTCTCTGAGGTGAGCATCATTCAAAAATGGTTTTGACAAAGGTATAAACATGGGAATTCTAGCAAATACCAAAAGTATCTTTAAGTAGAAGCTGTCCTGTCAGTATGCTCAGTGATCTCAAAGTTATCAAAAGAAAATACAAAGAGAATCAATAAAATAAGAATGGAAGAATAATGCAACAAGGGCTGAGGGGGGACAAAAAAGGTAAAATTCACTTACAATGTCACTTCGATGAGACAAATGGGGAATACAGGACTCACTACAGCCTACATGTTCCCTTATTTGGAGTAGAAGAAGCATATAATTAAAACACTTTGACTTGCTAGTGTTAAAAATGTCTCTGACTTTCAGTGTTAGAGACATATACCCTCTTAAAATATATGAAAATCCATATGTCTTTCCATTTCTACTCAAAGAAAGAAATTGTAGATGTTGGACTGGTTAAACCTTGCTGTAAACAAGAATATGCCCATGTTTAGGGAGTTCAATAACCCCAAAAATTTTAACTGTAAAGATAGAATCATCTGTGTGGGACAGGCATGAATCTGAAATCTTGGTTTCTTATTCCTGGATGAATGCTAATCACCAGTGCCCCTAATCGTTGTTTTCTCTATAGTGAGTTAAACTCTTCCTCCAAAAAAATAACATAATCACAAGCAAAACATTGAAGAATATCCACCGAATGCTTTGTCCAGCACTTCTGAACAATGTGAAGTGTCAGTAATGCAGATGTTTGTAAGTGCATGCTGATGCTTTCAGGCAGTGACCTGTGTTGAGCACTTCAGGGAAACAAGCTCTAGATCTTAAGATTTGGACACTGTTCAGCTCTGGCATCATCTGGGACAGTTCCTGGATCTCAGGATATAGAGACTTTCAGAATCACATGATGCAGAGAGAAAGCCTCACTTTTGTTCAAGTTTCCCTGTAGGCAACTTACCCTTTAATGGGAACTGTGGGAACTGCCCTCTAGAATAGTTTTTAGTTATTCCTGTTGCTCTGGTGTTCCCAACGGTGCTCTGAAGGTGGCAGTGCATAATACATTTCTTTGGTATTTCAACAGACTAAGATTTCTGTGCTTGGGAAGATTTGTGTGTTTTGGTTATTGCAGTCACTGTATTGGAACTCACATATATATCTTCAGAACCCTGAATGAATGAACCAAACAACACATCATGTTCCATTAAAGGAACCGATTAGCTCAGTAGTTGATAGGGAGCTGCACATTTGTTTATTAAAAACTAATGCTTTAAAAGTAAGAGAAGATAACTGGGGCTTTAAGAATGATGGAAAATCGTAGTGGAAAATTAGATTTCCTCACTGTTGCTGCAGGTGGCTTGGCACAACTTCTCAGCTCATTTGAGTTAATGTTCTTACTTCTGTAGAAACTGATGAACATTACAGGACACTGTGACCATTTTGTATTGGAAAACAGGTATTTATTCATATCTGCCATTCATGATGGAATTGTTTTAGAAAGAGATGCATGCCATGTTTCAAGCATTGGCACGCTATACAATTCTGTGGTTTAGAAATCTTAAACATTAAATCGTGAGTTCTTTGGCAGGCAACATCGGCTTTTACAGACAAGAATACACATCTTGCTTCCTGAAATCATTAACTTTTAGAGCAAGTCAGGTTTACAAACTATGTCTGAAAGTCCCCTCCCACACCCTCTTAAATAACCTTCTACCCATTCCCACTCATCAAAAACTACCACTGTTCTGGTACCCGCAGACGTAACCATGAAGTCTTTGTTCTTTTTCAGAACACTCCAACATCAATGACTTATCATTTCTAGAGTTGCAATCTCTCAATTGAGATAAAAATTAGAGTTTAGATGATCGGGTACACAACACAAACCGAAGTTTTGTCAGAACTGCAGTTTTAAGATAGTGAAACAATTTTTTGAAAAAAGAAACAGGGATGATTTGTGGTAAAGCCTTCTTCTCCCTAGAACCTCAAAGGTCAACCCATAAGCGTGATTGTCAGATTAACAATCACAACTGCTCTGCCCTTCCCTAGAGTACTGTATCCAGGTCTGAGATCCTCAGCACAAGAAGGATGTGGCCCTGTTGAAGGAGTGGAGGAGGCCACAAAGTTGTTCTGAGGACTGGAACACCTCTGCTCTGAAGATGGGCTGAGAGAGCTGGGAATGTTCAGCCTGGAGAAGAGAGGGCTCTGGAGAGACCCCATTGTGGCTTTACAGTACATGAAGGGGACTTAGAAAACAGAGGGAGAACAACTTTTTACATGTGCAGATAATGATATGACAAAGGGGTTCAGTTTTAAACTAAAAGAGGAGAGATTTGAGGAGCAAGTTCTTTACTCAGAGGGTGGTGAGGCACTGGCACAGGTTGCTCAGAGAAGTTGTGGCTGCCTCATCCCTAGAAGTGAATAGAACGTGTATAGGGCTTGGATGGGATTTGGAGAAACCTGGTCTAGTGGAAGGTGTCCTTGCCCATGGCAGGGCAGTGGAATGAGAAGCGCTTTAAGGTCCCTTCCAATCCAAACCATTCTGTGATTCTGTGAACAGATAATGTCTCTCCACAGGAAATGCAAAAGTTAGATCACCTACCTAAAGTTGGTATGGTCCTGAAACTGCTGGGAAAGAGGCAGATCTGTCTAGCAGATGCCAAGAGGTGGAAAGCAGCCTGTAGCCCCTGGCAGCACAGGATGCCAGCCTCATCTGTTTTCCAGCATTCATCTGCTTTCCAGCATTGATCTACCTGCAGCAGCTCTTTATGATGCCCTGACTCCCAAGTCAGCTTGCTCAGAGACCTTTTCCTGACACATTCATACATCATTCATATTGCTGAACTATGGTTATTGCAAGTGGCAACTTCTTTATGGTACCTTTTCCTTGGTTTTGAAGAACTATTGTTACGGAGCTTACACAAATGTTTTGATGTCTAAACTTAATTGAAGGACAGTTACAAGAAATTAAAACATTATTACGAACAACGAAAGCAAGGCAGAAGGAGAGGTTGTTCTTTGTCCAGTTGAATTGATACTGTAATAAGAGTTTTAATATGACTGCCCAAGCTGTTGGGCCAGATAGGTCAGGCATGTGGATCACACTGTGGATGCTATATTTACTCTGGCAGTGTCTCTGTCTTGGGGCTGTATATAGCCATTCTCACTCAAGGCAAGCAGCCTCAACAAATCAATGCTCTTTGAAATTGCTAAAGGATTTTAATTAAACCTGTAATACAAAGGTTTAAAAAAATACGGTAGAATGCTTTGTCTGTATCGGGAGTCTTCATAGCCATAGTAAGTGATTATATTTTCTCTATCTTTTAGAACAGCAAAGACTTCTATTGTGAGTTTTATCTGAAATTTGGATTAAAAGCTTTTTCTCTGTCTTCTAATAATAGCAACATAATTAAAAGTTTGTAATTAGAAGTTCAGTGTTATATTTTAGCCTATGTTTTGCCTTAAGGCAGGATAGAATGCACATATATGTACATATATAAATATACATATGTATGTACATTCTATTATGGTTTTGCCAATATATAGTAATTTTGAATAAGGCGAATCCAGATTTACCTAGACCATGCAAAGATGACAAAACCAGAAAAAGAAACAATATTACCCTGTCAAATAATAATACTACTCGTTGATTGGAAAACAACCTACTGCTTCAAGCCTTTGGTATTCTGATCGCTGAATATATATGAAAACATTGGGGTTTTAAATAAGAATATTTGAAAAAGAACGAATGTGTATTTATGATTACTGTACTCTCATATGGTCTTTTGTTTCCCACAGAGATGGGTATTCTTGCTGTACTTGCTCTGCCTTTGCTTCTCTTAGGGATCAGTGGAATTATTTATATTTACCAGTCAGTCAGGTGGCTATTGTCCAAGTCAGCGGTGCAAAACAAGGTGGTGGTGATTACGGATGCCATTTCTGGACTAGGCAAGGGTGAGTTGTTGCATTTCTTCTCAGAGAACAGAGAATAAAAATAGCCAGAGAACCACCCTGGGTGATAAAATGTGCACACATTACCTTGTATATATTCATAACTGACTGTATGAAGGAGAAATTAGGAAATATATTTATGAAAAAACACTGTGATTTTTAAATTTATACTTTTAGGCTCAGCCACAGGAACTGTTGATAAACTTCTAGGAACTGCAAAGCTTTGTATTTATTTAATTCAATAGAATGAGAAATTTTACAAGCACACTGAGTGCTATTTTTAGCATGTTACTGCTATGAGATCTTATTACATAGGTTGTCACAGCAGGGTAGTTGGAAATCATATAAATAGGTGTCATCTTACTCTTCACATGTTTCTTTTCAGTCCTTAAAGACTTCAACATTTCTTGCTCCCTGTGAACAGCGACCCTTCTGTTGCTGTTTGTATCTCTGTCCCCTCTATCACGCTTGTTACTCCTCACCCCTTGACACTGTCCAGTGCTTCCAGCTGGGCAGCCTGGTTATGTGTAATGGTGAATTCAGAGGACAGAAGGAAAGGGAATGAGATAGTTTTTCTATTTAAATGGCTCATTGCCTGGGTGTCCTGGAGACAAGAAGACTCTGGCAAGACCTTGGAGCCCCTTCCAGTATCTAATGGGACTCCAAGAGATCTGGAGAGAGACTTTGGACAAGGACCTGGAGTGACAGGACAAGGTAGAATGGCTTTCCACTGACAGAGGGCAGAATTAGATGGGATATTGGGAAGAAATTCCTCCCTGTGAGAGTGGTGAGGCCCGGGTATAGGTTGCCCAGAGAAGCTGTGGCTGCCCCATCCCTGGAAGTGTCCAAGACTGGATTGGACAGGGCTTGGAGCAACCTGGTTTAGTGGAAGGTGTCCCTGCCCGTGGCAGGGGATTGGAACTGGTTGGTCTTTAAGATCCTTTCCAACCCATATGAGTCTATGATATACTTCTTGGCTCCTATTTCCTGCCTACATGGTGCTACATTGATTAAAGGTACCGAGTCATATATTGCTTATGTACCGTCCTACTCTAGGCTCCACTTGAGGGGCAGTTGATTCAAGTGCCTGATAAGGCAAACATAGCTTGAGTTTATATTTTGGTGTTTTTAATGAAGACTTGCTGTCTGTTAAAACCTTTGCACTCCCAAGCAGAGAACAGATGGGGAAAGGGAATGCTCCTGCAGAAGTAGTCCTTAGCAGAACAGAGCAGAGATCTGCAACAGAGGCTGTTAGGACAAGGTATGAAATAATTCTGGCCTCCTCATCCTACCCAATCATTCCCTTTACTTGATTCATTTCAGGTTCAGTTGAAGATGATATTAATGTGCATTTTCTCAGGTTCATTATTGTTGTGGTTTAGAAATGATATTCCCCAATTTGGTGTTCACTGAAACACCACGTGCTGCTTGCTCACTCTCCCCATCCCCTTGCAGTGGGATGGAGAGGAGAATTAGAGACACAAAAGGAAGAAATCATGGGTTGAAATAAGAACAATTTACTGGAAACAGCAATGATATAAGAAAATGAACATCAACAATACCAGTGACAGAGAGTACAAGATAGGCAAATGATTCACACCAATCACTCACCATGTGGAACCGACGCCACCTGACTGCTCAGCCAGCAAACCGGAAAGATGCAATTGCCCTGTGCAGGGCTGGGGTGGGATTGAACAACCCTGGGATCCTGCTGTGCATCTCCTGGCTGCTGCAAAAGTTACCTCCACCCAGGCAGGAACCAGGACATTTGTATTTCGATATTTTTATTGGAGAGGCATGATTCAGAGAACTTCTGTTGAGATTGGGCATGTTGTAGAATTATAGGATGTCTGGGTTTCTAGATAAAAATTTCTCTTGGAGCAGAAATATCACCAGTGCTAGATCTGTTTGGGTGTGGCTTCAAACCAAATCTTGAAACCCTCCAAGAATAAAGAACATTCGTTGAACTTTTCTCCGTCTGTCTTGCTCCAGCCCTGCATGATCCTTGGTGAAGATTTTTCTAACTTCAATTTCCATATTAATCTTCCTTCCNCCCCCACTGCCCCGTGACTAGCTGTTGCCTGTTTCTTGAGGCTAGAAAAGCAACTGTTTGTGTGTGTGGTGCCTCCACCTTCCTTTTCATAGAGAAGAAAATGGAGGTAACTCACAGCACTTTTATTTTATTATCCCAAATATATCCACGACCAGTATCCCATAGAGTGACACCAAGAAGTAATTTGAAGGCTTGAATGAATAATGCAAAATCTACTGTGCAGTCCACTCATGCATATGTGATGACCATTTGTCCAGGGCTTTAAAATACTGGCTGTGTGGCCAGGAGCTCTGGATGTGAGCTCTTAAGAAACAGCCAAATTTTTTTTCCTACATGCCAGAATTTCTGAACTAAAGACAACATTCATCAGTGTTAAAAAAGAAAACCAAACTATGATGATTGATGATATTTTCCATGGTTTATGGTTATTATTGGAACTTATTTCCTGTTTCTTCTGAGTGCTATAACTCAGAAAATTCCAGGAAGCTTCCAGAGGCGGACAACATTTCACCTTTATTGCAGTTCACACAGTACTCTTTTTTGCATTTTTTACGCAAGATTGACCCAACTACTGTTTATAGGGAAAATAACGGTATAGTTGTACTGACAAATAATCTTTTGGGCTTTAAATCAAAACTTTTTCTACTCTAGAAAAGAAAGAAAATGAAAGACATTGTGAAATTACTGTTGTAAATAATGAAAAAGATTGCATAAATAAAAGTCTCCAGCTGCACAGGTTTGCAAAAATACAAGATTGATCCATAAATGCTCCCATACAGATAATAAGAGTCTAACATGGGCATTTAAGAAATCTTAAATTGGTAGATAAGCATAACTGGATTTCCTGTGAATATTGAAATATGAAGAAAATGCTTTGTGGAGGATAGCAAACCATAGCACTGGGGTTATTCTGTTGTCAACAAAGGCCCTAGAAGCTGAGACAAAACAAATAGGCTGAAAGGCATTGTAAGACCATATTAATTTTCTTCCAATGCTGACTATGTAGCTGTCATATAGATTTGATTTAGAGACCAAACATGAGAGCTCCAAGGCTGAGAGCTTTTTGGAAGACCGATTCAGGAAAAATAACTCTTGATTTTCAATCATAAAAGTACACATAATCCATTGTCAGCTCTCTGGCTGCATGCAGAGCAGACCTCTGGTTTGGGGCACCATCATTGGTTGTATCCTCAGGCCTATCTGCAGGACGTTATCTATTCTGAGAAATAGAAGGCAGGCAAATGTACACTTTTCCTGGTGAGGAGGACAGCCTTGATGGATTCCTGGACTGTTTCAGTGCAGCTGTATCACTGTAGCAGCCTGCAACTGCCAGAGGGATACAACTAGGAGTGAATTCCTCAAAGACTCCCATGAGGTATCTATGCTCCATGTTTTTAAATGCCTGTCTTTGGTCAAACTGACAGGTTGGTGAGGAATATATTCTCCCTCAACACCACCAAGAGAAGAAAATAGACCAGAGAGAAGTTGTCAAGGTGCTTAAGCCTTGTATTTCATAATTTGGCTTGAATTGGTCACACTCCTTCATGAAGACCTGCACTAATGAGTTGGCTGCAGTCTTATGCTGAGAGGGGATGATGGGTAACACTGACTGCTAGTTCCTTTTGTTATGTGAGTCCCTACTTTCAGAAAAGCACAGTCATAGTTCACTTGTATGAAAAGGGGAGAAGAATCTTAACCAGAGACCTAGCTTAAATTGGGGTAAATTCCTAGCTCAGAATGTGTCTGAATGAAGAAAATGCAGTGGCGGCCCAGCATTCCCAAAACTTTCCGGTTCTCTTCTCAGGAAGGCTGTGGGGAATGTAGCTAAGCAAGCTGATCCCTGATGCCTCTGCTGATTACTGCAAAGGTTTAGCACTCAGGAGATAAAGCTCTTGGGGTAGGTTACATATGGAGGGAAGGGTCTGCAGGAGAAAGGGCTCTGTCATGGGTGCTCCACCTGTGCACCAATGCGTGGTGGGTTTATCTGTATTGCTCTTTATCAAAGTTGTAGAGGAGTTCCATGTTGCCAAGAGTTTCATGAGGGTAACACAGAGCTAATGTTACTGTTTACTGAGGTTTGTTGGTTTCTTTATAGTGCATCAGACATGAAGGTTTGCGAAAGATGCAGTTTGTATTGTAACAACCTTGGGTGTTCATTTTTGTATGCAGTTTTATTTATACCAAATGTGTCTGTGAAATATATTCAGAAAAGTTTTCTAACTCAAACCTATTATTCATTAACTGATATATTATTCTTTTCTCAATTTCTTTGTTATTAAATCCCATTACTAAACAGTACCATTGTGCTGTACCATTAATTGTGCATTATAACATGACATTAAATTAGAATTTATTACTCACATATGTACTATTAAATTTCAGTGCTTTCTTCTTTTTTATACATATATATATTATCTCAAAATTAATTATTTTAAAGCACCGATTCAACATCATTAGCAAAATCAGCATCCCATTTCAAGCAAAATAAACAAAATGAAATTGTCATTATTGTAATTATTTCTTTTGAATGTATTTCTCTCCTAGAATGTTCTCGTGTGTTTCACACAGGAGGAGCAAGGCTTGTGTTGTGTGGCAGGACATGGGAAAAGTTAGAAGCCTTGTATGATGCCTTAATTAGCGTGACAGACCCCAGTATGGTATGTATTCATAGCCTGAGGTAAACACCTTGTTCAGGTATACAATGCGCTTTTAGACCCAGTAAAACAGGGCACAAGAAACATGATTCACTGTTAATGGTGGCTTTGGTCACCCAGGTAATACACCAAACAGAGTCCAGAGAGACAGAGAAAGAAACGCCTCTGAAAGTCTTCAGAGCACGATGTCAAAATCCTGCTCTCTTGGGCTAATCCAAGGCAGTTCCTGTATATCATCTGAGTGCTCCTGCATTCTGAATAAACCACCCAGCTAGAAATCTTCAGCAGAGAAATTAGCCTAATAATTTGAGTGAAAGGGATCCAAATTCTTCATTTGTACAGGAAATGTCATCAATTTTTCCTGTAATTCATGTGCTCAATGACTGGGAGATGGGTTTAAAGATCAAAATAATTTTTAGTTTCTCCACCTCTTTAGAAGAAATCATACCTAGAACACTTCCAGGGATGGGACAGCCACAGTTTCTCTGGGCAACCTGTGCCAGGGCCTTGCCACCCTCACAGGGAGGAATTTCTTCCCAGTATCCCACCTAATCCTGCCCTCTGGCAGTGGGAAGCCACTTCCCCCTGTCCTGTCACTCCAGGCCCTTGTCCAAAGTCCCTCTGCAGGGACTTGGAAGCTCCATTAGGCACTGGAAGGGGCTTGAAGGGCTTTCCAGAGCTTTCTCCAAGCTGAGCAATGCCAGCTCTCATTGCTGAACTACCTTCTTTCTAGTGTGGACTAAAAAAACCCCTAAGTTTATGTGAGAACAATAAAATCACTTTATTCAAATGTCAAGATAAATGAATTTACAAGACAAGTAAATAGAAATAAATTTTTTAGATAACAATTATCATTGCTATGAGTCTTTTCTTTATTAGACGTATGCGCCAAAGCTCATACTTCTGGATATCTCAGACATAAACTGCATTCGAGATGTAGCTAAGGAAATCCTGAATTGCTATGGCTGTGTGGATATACTAATCAACAATGCAAGTATGAAGGTGAAAGGAGCAGTGCAGAGCATTTCACTGGAACTTGATAAAAAGATAATGGATGCCAACTATTTTGGACCTATAACATTAACCAAAGGTAGTTGTGATATCTACAATTCAGCTGTCACTCCTCTCACTAAATACATTAAGCTCTTTTACTTATGTGGTTCTTTCTTGTATTTCTCTTTTTGCAGCCATTCTTCCCAACATGATCTCAAGAAGAACTGGCCAAATTGTTCTAATTAATAGCATTCAAGGGAAAATTGGAATCCCATTTCGTGCAGCCTGTAAGTTATACATAGCAAAAACATTTTAATGCGTAGGTTGTGAGTAGTCCATGACACTGATAACTGGTTATTAAAAGGGTTAATTTGCACCCTAATTCAGTAGACTATTAATATCGTATTTGGCTGGAATTTTTTTGAAGAAGTGGAACTCAGCAAGAAATAGTTAAAATAGTACCTTTGAGATGTAGCTACTGCCTAAGGTACTTAAGAATAAGAGGATACCAAATGTGATAGCAAATTTTTTATATATATAATATACATATATATAAATATATATTGCATAGGTAGAATATATATTTACATCTATATTTGGTCATATTGATAGAAACCATCATGAAGTATAGTATGTAAATATAAAATATGGGTAGAAAAAAGCTACTGCTTTGCAGAGGAAGCCTCATACTTTTAATGTATTTATGTGTGGGAGTTTAAAAGGAGATGTAGTAATTGTATTCTGCTTGACTTTCTAGAAATTTTTCAAGAAGATCTTTTGTCCAAAGCTCTAAGGAAACTAGTCTGAATTATGATGAATTATGATGAAAGGTCTTTGCATGAATAAAATACAAAATTAGTGGACAGAAAACATAGGATAAATATAAATAGACGTTTTAAACTTGGGATGGATATAAATAGAAATTTTTAACTTGACAGGAGGTCAGAGTGAATGATGGACTCTGAATTAAAAGGTCTGCAAGACCTCAGGATTGTGACCTTTCATTCCATGAAAGCAAATTACGGTGACAGAAACTGTAAGGAAAGCAGCAGACAAAATAAAGTAAAACCTATCTTTATGTCTTTGTACAATTACGCATAAATCTGTGCAATGCCCACATTTTGAACATTGTGTGCAGTTTTGGTGTCCCATCTCTAAAGAAGTATAAGGACTACAAAAAAGACTCAAAAAAGAAACAACACATTGATGTCACATCTGGAATGGTTTCCATCTATGATAGAGATAATTGTGTCAAGATACACTATTTGTATATAAAACCATGAGAAGCAGAAGAGGCAACAGAGAGAGTTTTTACAATGCCCCTACTAATATTTATGTTACATGAAATGAAGCTGCCAGAAGAAAGAATGTCAAAATAAATGAATGGACAAGCACCTCTCCATTCCCAGAACCTCTCTGCCATTGTTTAGATTATATTATGCACAGGTGGATTTTCACTGTAAATAGAGTCTAATAAAAAGTGAATGAGTGCTTTGCAGCTCTGCTGCACTGAACACACAGTTCCATTTATTGGTCCAGGATCACATACTGTCGTCTTGCTTTAATATCATCCTCAATAAAAAGATACTAAAAGCAGATTAAAAAAGTCTTGACATTCAGTTACTTTCACTTTAATGTTAAAAGTAGCTCTGATCACTGCTGCAGGGCAAAGTCCCAATTAGTGTACAAAACATTAGTACTCCTGCATTCCAGCAATGCGTATGTATTTAACTGCATTTTATAGATGTGTTACAAACTGCAGAAACAGAGGGTGTGGGGACTCATCTCAGGGACAGCTTCATCCACCAAAGGCATTTTTGAAATGTAGAGATAATAGCAGTGTTATTCTCTAACCCGGGATGTTCCCAAATCCAGGACTATTTCTGACTGGGAAATGCTGTTTGACATGTCCAGGAGACTGCCTGCATACCTCATGCACAATTGTCCTATACAAATAATTTCTTGTTACTTGTTTTGAATATGTCATATAATAGTTTCACTGGGTGAAATAATCTACTGTTCTTTTGCCTTTTGGCTAATCATTCCATGCTCATTTTCCCAAACCTTGGCACATCTACATCCATGCAATCATATCTCTAAACATGCATATGTGGGCTTTTTTTTTTTTCAGATGCTGCTTCCAAGCATGCTGCTGTAGGTTTTTTTGATTGTCTTAGAGCTGAAATGGAAGAATTTGATATTTCTGTCAGCACTGTGAGTCCAACCTTCATCTGCTCATACCATCGCCAGCAAGCACCCGGCAACTGGGAGGCATCTATTTGGAAATGTAAGTTTTGATGGATGAAGATGGGTTCCATGTAGCAGGATGGAAGCTTTTTCAGGGTGAAGACAGGAGCATAGGAAAATTAATGGAAATGACAGAAAGGATGAGTTGTATGGGTAGCAAAGGGAAAGAGATATTGGAGAGGTAAGGGGAGGAGAGGTAAGAGGAAAGGAGAAGGAATATGGAAAGAGACAACACTATGTGAGAAAATAAATACACCAGGGCATCAAGAATGGAGATGGAGGAGAGCATGGAAGGTCCAAAGGTTCTGCTGCACTCAGGTTGTTCGTTCTCTTAGGGACTGTGCAGATTTTACATCAAAATTGTAAAAAAAATCTTAGGGAGGTACTGATAAAGAGAATGAGTAAGGGCTTAAAAGTACGTAGGAATTTAACTGATTTGACTGATACACTAGTTGTGTATCTTCACCACCATTCCCTCAGAGTATCTGACTGTCTGTTTGTCTGCCTGTCTGTAGCTCTCACTCCTCTCTGATTTACAGTCTTTTTCAGGAAGGTGGCATACGGTGTACACCCAGTGGAAGTAGCAGAGGAAGTCTTGCGCACAGTGAGCAGGAAGAAGCAGGAGGTGCTTATGGCCAACCCTATCCCCAGAGCAGCAGTTTACATTCGAACCTTCTTCCCTGAGCTGTTTTTTGCCATTGTTGCCTCAGGTATTAGGGAAAAGCTAAAGACAGAGAAGGAAAATTGATTTTGTTCATTATTTTCTCTGCTTTTGACTTGAAAAAAAGTTTCTGTTTCAAATATCAATGATTTCTGCTGCTTGCTGTGGTTAGAATAAAGCTACTACCACTGACACATCTTCATCCATGGAACTTCTACTCTTCTGGATTTAGGAATATAAGATGTCATTTTTTTACATTAGAACAGTATGGGAAAAGCCCTACTAGGAACTCTGTCACTGTATAATACAGTGATTCCCAATATAAATCAAAGTTTGGGGACCTGCAGTAACTCACCAAAATAGTCTGTTAGTGCTAGAACTTATGGGAGCTTACAGGAACAAAGAGATGGGGAAGTAGGGATATGTGGGAGAGAGAGGAGTAAAAACCAGTGGAAAATGGAGTTAGAGCCTGGCTCAGAATGTTCCTTGGATAAGCTTTTTGGAGGTTCTAACAGGATATGCAAATGGCAAACCCAGTAAGGGCTTATCTAGTTCAATATCTCATCTACAAGGATCCTGGAGTACATGCTTAAAAAATAGAGCTGTCTTCCAGGTTCTGGCATTCTGCTTCACAGTTTGAAACAGACTCTGTCTCTGCTTTTTTTTTAAACTATCAATTTTTCACACAAATCTTTCAAATGCTTATTTCCCTGAGGAAAGGAACTAGTCATATATAAAAAAAGACTGCCTTACGTTTACTTTAAGGCTGATGTCAGGTACGTTTACTTTAAGGCTGATGTCTCTGATATGTCCTATTTCTTTTACTGTGAGAGACACAAAATAATGGTATTCAAATCATTCAAGCTGTTGTGGGTTTAGCAGCCCCCCCGGTCATTCATGCCCATCATACACTCCACGAAGTTGCCTGTTTTCCAAATTGCAAAACCCTGTAAACTATTCACTCTCTCTTTGAGAGATGTCCAGATTATCCTTTATAATTTTTGGCTTACCATTTGGTTTTTGGTTTTGTTTCTGTTTTTGTTTTTTTAAGATGGGCAGCCCACAGTTGCATGCAGCATTCAAAATAAATAAACAATTTGGATTCACAGACAAGCATACAGACACTTCCTGCGTTTTTCACTTCTTTTGCATGTCTTATGCAAATTCCCTCTTTTGAGACATTTTTCTGACTTTTCTGACTGTTCCTGATCATTGAGTTTCCTTGTTCACTCTGCCATATATTGTAACTAATCACCATGTCCAACATAAACATGGCCATTGTTCATGTCGATTGTCTAAATTCCATATATTTCCAAAATTCTCTCACTCCTAGTTGTTCTAGGTACCTCTCCCCATCACATTCTCCCCGTTCATGCTGAGGTCTTGCTCTGCCTTTTTGTCTTATCCTGGGGGCTGAATCAGGATATAAATAAAGCTAATGCGAGGATGTCCTGATCTTCAGTTTTACATCTAAGGGCTTAAATTCCATTTCCCAAACCCTCCCCTACCCTTTCTTGTCCCATCAGTACTCAAAGAGGTCATGACCACTTACATTTTGTCCTGTCAAAATGTGTTGTTTGCAGAATGCCTACAAAGGAAATACCTACTCTGGAAGCATGGAACCAAACTGCTCTTGCTGCTACAAGTCCCATTGGTCATGTAACTTTTGACAGCAGATCACTTATATACCTCATTTGTCAGCAGAGTCTCCAAACATGAAAGGAATTCTGAGGGCAAGGAAAATATATGGCTATCATCTTGCGGTGACATTAACTTTTTTTGCTGTGTCTCTAATTCAGTTGTTCTGACTTCAAGAAACCTGACTCAGGGAGGTAGTTGACCAGTGGGGAGAAGGAAACAGTTCCTGTGGTACCTGTTGGAGTTTCATCTATTTTCTATTGTAGCACTGGGGTTTTACTGTTGTGTGAATGACTATGCCTTAACTGGAAAGTCAAACAATGACTTTGTTCAAAATTTTATAGCTCCTCACCAGAATTCTGCTTCCTCAAACAAATGGGCATTTGCTGTGGTCTCAGTTTTACCTGTGTCTGCACCTCAACCAAAGCCAGGCCCTTCACAATTCCACAAAACCCAAATATAGAATAACTGAGTAATTTAATCAGAAAAGGATCATGAATCATAGGACATCACTGCTAAACATTTTTGTGGCTACCCCATCCCTGGAAGTGTTCAAGGCCAGGTTGGGGTGTCCCTGCCCATGGCAGGGTTTGGAACTAGGTGGTCTCTAAGGTCGCTTGCAACCCAAACAATTTGCTGATTTCCTTGATTTCTATTATTTTCTTGCTTTGTTGTAAAAACAAATGGATTACATGTTAAAATAAGCTTAATAATCCTTCTGCTCCATTTTGCATGTTCTAGATATCAGCAGAAATTCTTTATGCAATTTCCCTTTAAAAATGTGAACAGTTCAAGGAACCACAGTAAAAAGCAATGAGAGTGGCAAAGGTAAAATAACACCTGTGACCCATCAAGAAATTTGTAAAGATCAGCTGTGTTTTACTCTAGAAAGCAGAAGAAAGATATATCTTAATGTTTTTCAAATTCCTAAAATGTACTGCCAAGAAGATAGAATTAAACATTTTGCTGGAATAGGACAATGTGCTAAAACTACTGCAAAGGAGATTACAGAGACAGAATTTTCTGCTAAGAATAGTTAAGCACACAGGATAAATTGCCACAGAATTTTTCAAATGCCTGTCTTTGGAAGCTTTAAAGAAGAGATTAATGAAACAATTGTAAAAAACCAATGTAGCTTTAGTTTATCCTGTCTAAAGGAAAAGAAGGATTAGATGACCTTATAAACAGGTCACACTTTTCTCTTATTTGATGTTTTTTCTCATCTTGAGAACAGTGTTTCTCCACTGGTTTTTCAGAAGCAGTATTTTTTTTCCTCTGGGGAAATAAATTATTTAATTTGAAGTTTTCTATTTAAATTTTAAATTTTAATATTTTAATATTTTAAATTTATGAGGGTTTGTACTGAAATAAACTGTTACTTTTGTTGTTCAAGAAAATTGACATTGTTAGGCATTTCTAGACACAAGGACCCTTGAGGTAAGGAAGAATTTAAAAATGAGGGGATTCTTGTTTAATTTTAGACATCTGTCCTAGATAGAGGCTGACCTACCAGACCCCCTTCTTAAGTGGTGGAAAGAAACAGGTGTCTATACTCTGATTTATCTGATTTACAGCTCACGATAATGGGAATTGCATCCCAGAAGTGCCAGTCCAAGTGTAGCTCTATATACCTGTGCCAAAGTATCTGAAGTTTACTGAGATGCCACATTCATCAATATTAATGGGTCTAAAGAATCGGAAAAAAGTGCCGCAGTTTTTAACCTGCCTTCAAATAATGTGGTTCCAGGACTTACTTGGAGTCAAAAGTTAAAATAAAGACAAGAATACAAAACCCTGGGTTACAAATAGGGATAAGAAATGTTGCATTTCATCAGGTGTATTTATTTACCAGACATCCAGCAGAAGACATGTATCTTCTTGAATGGTTCATATGCGAGAAAAACAGACAGTCTGAGATTTAAAAACTGATCTGGATGGGGTCCTATTGGACAATTATTTAAAAGCTCTTGTGCACACAGAGCAACCTATTGCAAGAAAAATCCTGAGGAAACAGCATATGGCAGAGACTGGCCATCTGTGTTAGTAAACTGCAGGCTAAGAAAAAAATGAGGTTCTTAATTAAATTAGGTCTTTTAAAGGACTTGTAGACACTAACCCAGTATGTTCCTGGATGAGATGGAAATTCCTCAGTGACACCCAGAAACAACATGAGATGGGTAAAAATCTATTGTAAAAAGAGATATTACAAGTGCAAAAAGCAGAAAGTCAGGTGGAATCAGGAATAATTCCTATATCAGTGAAGATGTTAGAGACATCTCCATCACAAAGAAATATGTGAAACTAGGGGAAGGAATCAAGGTCTTGTGTTCTGGTCAAGGGATTGAGACTGCTTCTACCAGACTGAATACCAAACTCTCTAGCAAATTCTAGAGAGGAATGGAAGGTGGCAGTTTCAGAACACTGTAATGGATAAAGACAGACTTTTCTAAATATGAAAAGGGGAATATTATTGCTGTCTGAAGCTACCTACTATGTTGGTATAGAGAAGACGGAGCTAGATATTTCTCAAATGTGCACGGTAGAAAAAAAAAAAGGTAATGGACACAAATTGGAGGACATGGCATTCTGTTTTGATATTAGGAATGCTTTTTCTACAGTTGCAGCAGTGAAGCATTGGGACAGCTTGCCAACAAAGTCAGGAAATCTCAATTCCTCAATATATTCAAAATTCAACTGCTTAAGTCACTGAACAACATTACTGGCCTGGCTTTCAGAGGGGAGGTTGGACCAGACACAAACATCATGGCATGCTTCTCACAACAAACTTAAAATTTAAATTATTCTTTAATTATTTGCGAGTCCATAGGTATAGGTGAATCTTGTAGTTGGTCTCCAGCCAAAATAGTTTTGATACTCTCTCAGCCAGAGAGTGTAATTCTGTCAGTTTTCCCACTGGATGGGAAAACTTAGATGAATACCAAATGCTGAAACCACTGAAAAGAATGAAACTGCAGTCAAGTTAGGCATAAATCATAAAATCAACAAACACTAATGAAAATTATGAGGTGATGACTTTGGGTATAAATACCTGACTGACATAGTTTTGTGAGTCTCACAAAGCTCCATGTGATCAGGAATCAGCTGCAGGATGCAATCTACCCCAGCTCCTATTAACATTTGTTTGTTTGTTTGTTTTAAAAGTTGCTATGACCCACCCCATGAGGTGGGGTAACTGAGGTTCTTGCCAATAGATCCCTTGGGGTGGATTAGAGTGAAAAAACACTGAATGACCAGCGTATAAATATATATATATACACACACACACACACATATATATGTGGCAGGTTTATTTTGGAACAATTGAATTGCAATGGAAAGGAGTTATGTAGCCATTTTGGTTATTATCTGTAGAAATGTAGCAATATAAAAGTATAAAAATATCACTTAAAAATATAAGAGAAAGAAAGGATAAGATTAATACATGTTTAGGTACAGGTGAGAATGGACAGGTACCTCTCCTGGGGGGGAGTTTTACACTGTCTGATATAACACTGTGCAGTGCATGCAGGCCTGTAGTGGAAGGCCTCAGAAATGAGTCAGGAGGTGCCTTGGGCATCCTTGATGTTTTATGGCCCCTGCTAAGACATGAGAGCTGCCTTTCACACCAGTGTAGTTGAGGCAGTTATTCCCCATCAGAAAGGATGAAAACCTCCAGGCTTACGTGTGAATGTCCCAATACATCCCCCTGGGGAGAGTTTTATACTTGAGCTTTATTGGAAGGCATGATAAAAAACATTATCTCACCTCACAGAATCTGCCTTCTTACTGTCCTTTTCCCTTATCTGGCTCAAAACCCATCTTGTTGCTAAAGCAAGGTTGCTCTGGTCATCCTCTGGCAGTGGGTGCACACCCCTTCTGCACCTGGGCTGTTCTTACATAGATTGGAAGTTTTGCCACCACATACCCGAGAAAATCTCCTCCTCCCCTTTTCTCGGGGGGTGTAAACCTGGTCTCAGCAAAGCACCTGCTGCTTTTGCAAAAGGTCAATTGTTTGAGTCATTAACCTTTAATTTTTCAGTCTCTGACAAAGGTGTTCATGAGTGTTTAGAAGCTCGGAATAGGTTAAATGCTGAACTAATGAGAATACTATGGCAAATGTTCTTTCTAAAATTTGTGTGACTGAAGTGATGGTGTACAGTGATCATAAATTAATTATAAAGCCAGCAGCTTCAATATAACTTTTCTTATTTTCACAGGATGTGAGAAACATGAAGAAATGACGATGCTGATTTTAAATTGTACACATTGAGATGCTGTTACAGGACAGTACCCAACTGTTGATTGTAGGACAATATAAGCTAATGAAAAGGAATTTCTGCTATTGGATATAGAGCCAAAACTTGAGTCTTAAAAATAAAGGTTCATTTGTATTTGAAATATACTGAAAGAAGCAATACTAAAGCAGTACTAAAGAGAACAATAAATTAAAAAAAAGGCTCCATACATTTTGAAATATTGGATTTGAGTTTTGGGAGGCAGCAGGGGCAGGACTGTGGGATAACTCAAGTAGAATAGTACTTCAGGAAGTTTTTGGTTCACCCTTCTGTCATCTATGAGGTAAGACCAGTTTTCTCAGAGCTTTAATTAGTCTGGTCTTGAAACCCTCCAAGTAGGAAGGCTGCACAGCCTCTTCTAGGCAGCCTGTTTCACTGCCTGACAAGTCCCCACAATGGGAAAGCTTGTCCTTGTATCTGATTCAAGTCTCTCTCAGCTGAATCTATGCCCAGTGTCTCTCATTCTTCTGCAATGCACCAGTGTGAAAAGCCTGGCTCCATGTAATAAACAACTTTCTTGTAGAAACTGGAAGCCTGCCTGACATTGTAGAGCTTCAGGTCCCTCTGAAGTCTCCTCTGCAGGCAAAAAAAAAGCCTTAGCCTCTTCTCATACCATATATGTCCAGAGCTCTCCACCATCTTTGTGATCATCTGCTGAACTTGATGCACTTTGTTCCTGTTTTTCCTGTTTTGTGGAGTCCAAAACTGGATTCTGTATGTCATTTAACAAATCACTTCCTGGAGCTACTGGGTGTGTTCCTGTTAATACAGCCCAAGATGCTGTTGGCTTTCCTTCTGCTGGTTGTATTTTCAACTTGCAGTGATCTCAGTTCAATAAAATCCCGAAGTCCACCTCCACAGAGGTGATCTGCAGCAGTCCAACTGTGCAACCACATC
This sequence comes from Pachyramphus minor, assembly GCA_013397135.1. NCBI lineage: Eukaryota > Metazoa > Chordata > Aves > Passeriformes > Tyrannidae > Pachyramphus > Pachyramphus minor. The sequence continues at coordinate 237,100 of VYXB01003339.1, read as the reverse complement.
TCTTGTTCTAAGGGTACTCCAGCTCATTGGCTGCATGTGGAAATTTAGTTCTCACTTGTTTCCCAGGCTGTTTGTATTTGTGTACATATGCTTAGGGGGTGGGGCTTTCTTTGCCCTATTTTATCATAACTGAGATCTCATTTTTTCGTGTCACCTTGCACCTTTTTCTTTCCACCACGGTAGCCTTCTACTTCACGGCAGTCTCACATCTCTGTTATTCCTAAAGTATTCTTTAAGTGGGTCTCAACATGTTGGTCAGCTTTGCCAAGTGGACCCTTTTTCTCCCCAGTTCTTCCTCATCTTCTGAGAGAGACCTACAGTTGTCAAAGTCAAAGCCCTGTCACCAAGACTGCTGCGCAAAATCAAGTGTTGACCCACATGATCCATGCCCTACTTCCAACCCTTGTTCTCTCAGGATCAGTGAGAACACCACCTTGGCCCTAATGTCCTACGCATTCACTCTCAGAATCATATAGGTACTCTTCCCTTTGTCAATGTCTCTTGGACTTTTCCATTGTTATTCACATGGACAATCAGCATGGAATTGAAGTCTAAGGGCTGGACTAGCTTCAGCAGACCACCTGAAATGTCTAAGCCCTGAATAAACAGCAAACATTCCTGCATATCAAGTCAAGGTACCAAGCCCTCAAAGACAATTTCCCAGTGCTAGCACTTGCCATGCTACCTGGTTCTGCTGCATGTGTCAGGCTCAGCTGGCTCCAAGAGCTCCCCAGGCAGAGCTCACAGCCTCTTGCCTGCTATCGGAGATGGAAAGTATTCTGCAGTTGCAGATCTGCCATTAGAGAAACAGTCATGCCCCTCTTGTCAGAAGCCAAAACATCCAGCATTCCTGGCCCCAGAAGTCTCCAAGTAGCCACAGGTACTCCTGGCAACCCTAGACTCAGACATTTGCATTCTTTCTCAGGAGCTGAGTCTGTGCTAGGGCCCCTGCAGTGCCTGTTGCTTCAGTGGATGGTGGGGACAATATCCCCTGAGCTGTCACCTCCAATGCTGAGCATTCACACACTGCCTTCAGCAAAGTTCCTGTCCTTGGCAGAGGGATACTCTGGGCCCTAACTTTGCAATTCAGCACCCACATAGCTCTCTCCCTAGTACTAGTGGCATGAATGCATGAAACTCCCTGATGGGGAGCCAGTTTTTCCCACGTGCGACCTGGATCTGAGGAGCCTTGAACTTGCTGAAGAACTGAAGCAGAGGCCAGGACTCACACAAATTGTAAGCACCAGCAGCCAGCAACAATCCAAGCAGCGTCTGAGGCCCCTACTGGCATCCTGCCCACACACTTCCAGTCCTGAGGTCACTGCACTCCCAAGGGAGAGTCAGGGCCAAGTACATAGCGGGTGGAGGCTGGGCACAAGTTCCTGCCACCCCTTTATGGGCTTCCCATCATGTCCCTTCTGAAGAGATGGGCTCGTGTTGCTCTGTGATCTCACCTTGAGAGACTGCTATTATCTAATGATTTTCTTCTCTTACCTCTAATGGTTTCCTTTTGAGCTAATTGTGCTTCTCTGTTATCAGCTCCACCTTATCACTGGCCATAAACTGACCTGCTATGGATCCTGCTGGCATAACAAGCTCAAACTATATTTATTGTCTGAAAATGAAAATGTAAAGGGATTTTTCCAAAGCCCAGAGCTGCTCGGTATACTAAGGCCTCTGCCAGGCAGAGTTCAAAAGTGTGTTTTCCTAATGGGCTCTTTAACAGGAGTATTTACTGAAAAATGAAGAAAAGCTGGTGTGCAGCAAAGTAGGCAAACATGGCTCAGTTCTGTGGGGAAGTTCCACATTGATCCTCACAGTGGAGCAGCTGTGTGTTCCTCATCTATGAGGGTTGTAATCATTTCTACTTTCCCATTTTTAATGTGATTATAGATTCTTCATGTGTAATAATCACAAATCAAATTGTGATTCTTTCTGACACTGTTTCCAGAATGATTCCTAGAGAATTCCGTAGGTGAGTTGTCAATGTATCTTTCAGATTTCGCTTCGCCTTCCCAACTGTTTTGAATAAACAGGGTTTACATTGCCATGCACCATATGTCTTATTTGCTGCCCTGCTCTTTGTGAGTATTGGTTTTGGGATGGGATTTTTTATAGTCTTTTCAATTAAGAATTAGGGTGGACTCCATAGTGCTCTGAAATTCTAACAAACACACATGTGTTAGACACTGCTTAAAAACCAGAGCAGTGAGGGGCCTACATCACTGCTGTTTTCCGAAAAGAGACACCTGAATCTACTTTTCCAATATTAAGATTTCATTGAAACATCTGTGGAAATATCATTTATTCGTTAAGAAAAATAAATAATACTACACATTGATATGTTTTATTCATTAATACTGTTTCATTTGGATCTAGCATTATAATTTACAGGATACCTTGAGATATGATTCAACTTTACAGAACTGAAATAGTGGCCAAGTGATGCAAGCCTCTTATTGCGTGCGTGGGGTCCTCCATGGTGTTTTGAAAAGAGTGCACATACACATTGCAAGCTTTCTCTGGAGCTGTATGGTCAGGAAACTTGTATTTAATCTTTAAACTCCTTTCCAGCTTTTTTCTTTTGTGCTTGAATTCCAAAATAGTTTTTGTGTATTTGTTAATAGTGGTGACAGCTGCAGCCATACAGCAAGCGAAGGAAGCCCATGCGAGGCTATAAACAAAAAAGTTTATCAGAAATTAGCAGGTCATTTTCATATCCAAGTCCTACAATTTTATTTTTGAAAACACTGCACGTGTGCTTGTATTGGTGTGTATTAGGGAAAGATGAGGATGCTTGGTGAGGAAGAAAGATTCTTGGTTAATGGCCATCTACAGACCTGTTTTACATAGTTGACCTATACATATTTGTTATTCACATTTGAGATTCCTGTTTGATGAAACCCTACCTCCAGTTTCTCTGTTTACTCTGCTTAGAGCTTAATATCAGAAAAAATGAATTGTGAAAAATGTATATGAATTAAAAAAATAAAAGGTGTGATTACTCAGAGCGCAAATATTACAGGGGACACTGAGAAAAATGTGTGTGAATTATCCAAAAGTGTTAAAAAGAACAGAGATGGCACAGTTAAATAGTTGACTACAGCAGGTTCAGAACACTGAAATGCATTCCTGGGAAAATACAGGTCATGACAAAACAGAGAAGAAAGGACATCAACTCTGAAATGGTAAAAGTAAAATCCTAAGAAGACAGAACTAAAAAAAAAAATATATTGAGGTACAACTTGACAAAAATATGTGAAATTCCAGGCTACCAAGTGGGCAATGCTTGCTGGAGGTGGAAAAGCAGCATATAAAAATATGTTCACAGTGACATGGATTGGAGTTCACAGTGCAGGAACTTTCTCATCAGTGGCTTTCTTAACATGGCAAGGTCACAATTATCAAATGAAACATGCTTTGGTGGAGAAATCAATTTAAGGGACTCCTGTTTATCTCATCTCTCCCTCAGAGCTGTTTGTTAGCACATCCTTGATGTGGTTCAACAAATTAATTTATGTTTTTAAATAAATCCTTCTCCCTGCCTGCCTTTTTCTCCCCTTTCCCCCCTCAGTATTTTTGGCCAGGATTGATTTCTAAGGTGATCGGAAACCAGATATGTTGACAGAATTTGAGGATAGTGGAGTATGGCACAGAGATGTGAAAGGATCCCAGAAGCAAGAAGGGGAGTAGCTTAAGCAGTCCTTCTAACATCAAAGTACACCCTGAGCAAGAACTCTTATAACAAAGAGAGAGCAAAAACAGGGGAAATCACCAGATTTTCTCCCCACACCAAAACAAGAATGGGACAGCAGGTCTGCCTGTGGTGCTGTGTAACCTGTGGGTTCAGCCAATCGTGGCAGATAAGAACTGAAGATTAAGGCTCTGGAATGACATAAAGGGGGCTCAGTAGTTCTGAGTCATTTAATTGGCATTTTTGGTTGAATAACTGAAGCATAGCACATTAGTAAACAAATTGATAGAACTGATATGATGAAGCACAAATTTTTTCAAAGGTGCTTTTCCTAATTCATCCATTGAAGCTCTTTTAAGTAGTCAATGACATAAGAGTAAGAAACTGATTTCAAGACAGCCTCTATAAAGACTGAAAGAAATTAATCTCTTATGGACAGATTCCCTAGTAGACCAATATTGTGTTAAAAGAGAAAAAAATGCAAAGGACAGAAATAAATGGTTTCTTTTGACAACATATGGATATTGGTGTGATTTGTCAAAGTTTTTGCCAGAAATTTTGCTTTTCCATAAACAACTTGGAAATAATGGGGAGTGCCCAATCTGACTAGGGAGGAAGTGAGTCTTATTATCAAGGGAGCCAGAGAATAAAGGGCAGTTTGGCTGCAGAAGAAATTCAGCTTCAGTAAGAAAAGCATTCAACTTCCGTTCTGCCCAGAGACAAAGGAGACAAGAGGAAATCAAGCAGCTTGACTGGATAAGGAGAAAAACTAAAGCAACCAATCTATCTGCATAAGAGACATGACAACAGAAGCTCAGCTGGATTATGGGTTTTCCCTTTTCCTGTATGAAGCATCCCATATGAGGTAAGTTATGGGAATTTAGTAGAGAGGGCAGTTCTTTAGAGAGAAAATATTGTTTTTTGATGTGAGGATGTCTCAATACAAGAAACATAATGAACATGAGAGATTCACCAATAACAGAAACATTTTTCAACATGCAGGAAAGCTGCTGAAGAAGAGAAAAAAGAAATACAGAAGGTATTTTTGAAGAGAAGTTCAGGGATATCACAGTTAGTCTATCCATTGTTAGCAATTCCAGCCCAGTAAAGGAAAAAGAAAGGTCTTGATGTTTCTTGGGCCAAATGGAAGAAAAGCCCTGGCCACACAGCTGGATGTGAGGACAGAGGGGAAGCTGTGGCAGGTAGAAGACTCATGACAGAGACTCAGTAGTTCTTGCAGGAATAGCTGCACTACTAGATCTGGTGATTGGGAAGAAAAGCAGCTGCCATGGGCCCAATTCTTTGGGGATTTTTTGCTACTAAGAAGATGATTCTTAGTCTTAAGGAAAAAACAGTAGTCTTTGCCTGTGCATCTGCCCGCCCATGCCCTTCTCATGGTTTTGGAGGCCACAAGTGGGTGCTGAGGTAATTAGAAAAGAGTGCCAGTTGTAATCAATAATGCCACTTTTTTTGGTATCTGTTCTCTTTCCTCTTGTAAAAGACAAATATCATCAGCATTCTTCCTCTCTTACCATCAGACGAGGTTTCCACATGTAGTCAATGGGAGAACAGCTTATGGAGGCTGAAGATGAAGGTTCATATAGCAGGAAAGGAGATGCAAATGTACGTTATTAGAAGAGAGAATACATATGAAACAGGACAAGAAGAAAGAAACCAAGGGAGACAGCTGGGAGCAGCGTGTCAGGAACCTGTATGTACGGCTTGCTTTACTTTTAGATTACTGTCAAACAAGGTGGTGCAGTTGCAATTTGGGCCTAGGAAAAGGAAAGAAGAAAACAGATCTTGATAGAAAAATGGAGCATAAAATTCATTAGAAAAAACGCACCACATAGTCATCCTCCTCAATGTCTTCCTGTACGCAGGTACTGATGGCTTGGAAAGTCTTGTGTTGGTAGAAGCATTTCTTTGGGCATTCGGTGGCCCAAGCTGCCCTGAATCATTAGAGGGCAACCATGAAATCCTCAATTCCATGTGTGTGCTACATGATAAAAGTCATTATTTCAGGGACTCAGGAGAAAATTGCCTGTAGTTGCAGCAGTGCTGACATCAGTGATTAAAATGATGATGATGGTGATAGTGGCATTGATGGAGTTGTGTCAGTTACAGTACTAGTGACAGTGATTTGGGTGTTTTTCTTCTTTTCCCAGTGAGATGGAAAGGAGGGAACAGACTCGACAGCACCAGTCTGCAGTTTTCTGTTCCCACTTCCATAGGAAGGGGGAGATAATAAAGGAACACTCCCCTTTTTTTCTACTGACCATTCTTCTTGCTGGTTTTAGGGTAAAACCAGACCCAATCCTGTTCATGAAAGAAATGGAGAGACTTTCCAGAAAAGAGATCCCAAAAAAAGGAAAACAAAGTTATTATTTCAAGAACAAACATATGAATGAGGGGAAGCAGGGAGAATCAAAGAAGCAAAATATAAGTCTGAAAGGATGGAAGAAGAATCCTGCACAGCTTCTGTAAGACCTGTTGAGGTTATCCAAGTAGCCCCTGGATATTTCCTAGGTGTTGTCTGGATGCTCGGTGTTGGACCTTCTCAGACATGTTCTTCCTGAGAGAAGCATGATCACACTTTCTATTTTGGGCAAGTGGCTGACATACAGGTGCTGTGCCACCTTATCTGCTGGACAAACATGGTAAAATACACCCTTTGTCATGAACTGGCTGATTTCCAGGTTAGGAGGACTGGCCAGGTCCATCCTCCTGTGCTGTGAAAGCACTAGAGAAACATCTCTGTCTATACACATGTAGCAATAACTTTAAACAAACTGCTTGGGAAACAGACTCCTGGAAAGAGGCAGAACAATGTACACTGACCTTCAAATGAGACTTGAGTTAATAAGAAGGTGAAAAGTAGCAGAACAAAAGACAAAAGAACCCCCAACTTCACTGCAAAAATCCCTAGTGAGTCTGCATCATAGGGACTGTGTGTAGCTACAAGCACCTGTTTGTTAAAGATATAATAAAAGTAGAAAGAGTAACAAAAGCAACTGAAAATGTGAGTTATGATCTCACCTGTCAGAGTTTATATGAACAAGACAATCAGCCTGAGCTCGGTTTTCTGACCTAAAATATTGATCCTGATTGACTTTTGATTTAACCCAAAACAGTTGTTCCTGTTCTTTTTCTCAGTCACATTTGGGGAAATAACAGCAGTTTCCTGCACCAGAATATTCAAATGCTTGCTATTGATCAGATTTTATGGATTTGCAAAGACATGTTTCTGTAGCAAAAATAATCTGAACAGCCCTTTTTCTGAATACTAGATCTCCTCAGAAATGAGACCAAAATAATGTGGATTTTACCTAAGCCTACTGCCAACTTTGAATCATCTTGTCTGTAATGTTCCAGATACAACAATCTGAAGCACATATGTGATAGGAAAATGCCAGCCTAAATGGCTAAAGCTGAAAGAGTTTTAAGCAGTTTATGTAAGGCGGTTGTCCTAGGAGATGAAGATACTAAATCTGGGTCTGATGTCTATGGAGAAGAACCTCTGCTTTGTGCAGGGCAGTTGGACATCTTTGTACTGCCTGTCGGAAGTCAAATGGAAAACTCACCAGCCTAAATATTCTGTGCAATAATCTAATACAACTGACTTTTGAGAACAACAACTGGTTACTGAACTGGTTATCCTCAGGAGTGAAATAAGGTAAACCCATTGCTTATAAATTAGGTATACATTCCTTGAATGTAAGGTAAAATGACTGAAATGTAGTGGAAGAACCAAATATAAACCAGTAAGTACCAATAAGACCAGCCATAATCCCATGTGTGAGGTCTCCAGTCTTCTGGACCAAGATTTACCGTCATTTGAAATACAGTTGTGTACATCATGTGAGCAACCATGCCCAGAAGACCTGAAAAGTATAATATTTTAATAACATCAGAAAATTTATATTGAGGACATTCTTCTATGACAACTCTTTCCAGTTATCCATTGAACTCCTGCAGAATATTTTGTGAACTAACTGAATTCCATAAAGCACTCACAAATACTGGACACTAACACTACAATTTAGGTGTATTTAATGTGTCATATATTTGCCACTACATTCATTTATACACTCCCTTAACACATATTCTCTATGGCAGAGGAATCTGGGAGCACAGTGGGACATGCAACGCATAGATTTTAAAAAGCAACAGGCTTGTTAGCTCTCATCCTCTTCTTAATTATATATACTACTTCTTAATTATATAATAATGAGCACAGATCAGCTATTACAGAAAAGTATTGCTCAGTTGCATTGTGCTGGACACATTTCTCACAGTTTCCTGTCATTCAGTGGAAAAATTTTTCAAAGTTGTATGCCATTCCCACTGCTGTAAATGCAGCCAGATTTATCAGTTAGGAAGGTGAATAAAAAAGTGGATAACACCTACTAAAAAGTACTGAAAGTATCTGTTTTCCCTAAGCATTTTGTCTTCCAGTAGTGAACTTCCCTGTAAACATTGATTTTTTTGTTTCCGGTTTCATTTACAAATTGATAATTACCCTCGAATTATCAACTACCCCACTGGCTAAAATGTATGAGCTTCTCCAAGCAGGTGGTCTCATATCAAGCTCTCAAGACCCAATTTCTTAGGTGTTCTTAAAGTAGGTCTCTTTCATGCATTCTTGCACTGCTCATGCTCTAGCACACAGTATCCCTCAGACTCCTGAGCATAACAAGTCTGTGTTTACAGTGGCCTGGCTTCAGTAATTGCTGGGAAATGGCCTTCCCCAAAATACTGGTGTTGACTGAAACACCACCCACACAGGCAGTTAGGAGAGCCCTTGGTGTAACACCGACCCAAGAGGAATCATGTTTTCAATGCCCACATTTTGTAGTTATCGGGCACCATATTGCAGATTCCTTACTGAACTTTTTGGGAAGAGTGGTTTGACTGTTGATGTGCCTATCAGGGTTACATACGTTTTAGAATTTAATTTAGTCCGAGCTAAAGACTGAGGGAACTGAGAAATCAAATAGTGGCTTTAATGTGGGGTTTTTTTCAAGTTAAATACAGGAATTTTTAATTGTATGTTTTCAATATAGCTACTGTTTCCAGTAGCAAAAGTTTAATTTGCATGGTCTGGAATGAAATAAAAATTATAAAATTTACATAATTGAATTAAAAGTGGCAAAAACTATAGATATAAAATACAAAATAAATGATATCAAGAAGTAATTAGTTGAAAATAATATTTTCCTATAATAATTTTCTTCATCTTGTATTGTTAGTGTCTCCATAGGCATTGTAAGAGTTTTGAAACTTGGACACTGTTATTAATTTTCAAATGAAAGACTATTCTGGATGTAATTAATTGAGATACTTAGCTGTACCTGCTAATACAGTGACTACTGCAGAGAAGGCGTTGATCTTTAGCCCGTCAATGACAGAACTGTAGTAACACATTTCTACTGACATAAGAATGTTTCCTGTCAGAAGCAAAATGACGTAGAGAAGCTCTGCTACAATAGACAGCCATAAAACCCCTGGAAACCAAAACAATAGCACTAATATTATAAGCAGTCATTTAGTATTTTCACCAACATTATAAGCAGTCATTTAGTATTTTTACCATTTCTTCTTCTTCATTTATATAGTTCATACAATGTTAAACAGAAGTTCAAGGGCTGTGAGGATGACATGATAAAATCTATGGGAAGACTTCAATGTCAAAGGACACCCTAAATTATAATTTCTTCTATTGACTTGGCCATTTAGTGGAAGAGCAGTTGCATGTTCCTGTTATACACTTAGAAGCTTACAGTACAAAATGGGGCAGTGTTGTGGGTTTCCTTGGGACCAAATTTTTTCAAACTCCCCCCCCCCCCNAAGCATCTCTCCCTCCTCTATCAGTCCAGGAGGAGAAAGTTTCTTCTTTCTGAAGCAATTCTGCAACACTGCAAAGTTTCTCTTCTATTATCTTTAGGATGACAGCTTCAGTGTGTCGAAGCTGGAAATTTATTTATCTCTCTCTCTTTCTCTTTCTCTCTTTTCTGCAGGTCGACTTCAGGACTGGGCTTGCCCCTCTTCCATTCCAGCGAGGACCAGAGGCCGGGGGGGCACCTGAGCTCCATGAGGTCTTCCATGGACTGCAAGGGGACACTTGCTATACCATGGTCTGTACCACAGTTACAGAAGATAATGGCTCTTGAGTCCTTTCCCCTTTTTCTGTGGGATCCCTTCTATGGATTGCAAGGGTACAACTTGCTTTACCATAGTCTTCACCACGGCCTACAGAAAATGGTTTTGAGTCCTTCCTCTGCTGTGTGGGGATCCCTTCCCACAGGAGATAGTCTTAAATAGACCTCTCCTTGTGGGTTCACCCAGGACAACAGCTCTTCAATTCTCTGCTGTCCTTTAGGGTCACAAATGAGCTGCACCAGCATGGATCCCTAACTAGGGCTACAAGGTCCTACCCGGGACAACTTGCTCCAGCATAGGTTTCTCTCTCCATGGGCCACAGGTCTCTAGCAGGACTCTGCTCCATCTTAGGCTTCCCACAGAAGGTCACAGCCTCCTCATACACTCATCTGCTCCGGCACAGGCTCGCTCCTTCATGAGCTGCCAGGGGGTCTCTGCACTGTGGAGGTACCACTGGGAGTCAAACCCAGGATCTCTTGTTTATCAGTAATGTTCTACAGGCATCAGGGGTTTTCAACTTTCAGTCTTTCCCTTGCTGGAGGGAGCAGGGAGGGGGCTTCCCCGCACTTCTACTCTCCTCTCCTGCTACACTGACCTTGAAGTAGTCTCTTATCTCATGTTCTCCTCTGCTCTCCACAGGGCTGGAATTTTTTTCTGCAACATATTTCAGCTGGGCAGTTTCTCTCTGGAGTTTTTTCTCTGCTCTGTTACATGTCTCAACTGGGGGTCTTCAGTGCCACACCTGCCCCTGGCCCAGGGCCGAGGGGAGGAGGGGGCCCGGCCCCACTCGGGGGGCCTGCCGTCCCCTCCTACTTCATGGCTCCTAATTTCTTCTGTGCAATCCACCTTCTCTTCCATTTTCTTAAATATGTAATTAGCAGAGGTGTTACTAAAACTTTTGATTGACTCTGCTCAGGAAATCCACCTGGACCTGACTATAGCAGCCCAGGGGGGCTGGTAAACCCACGACAGGCAGTATGGTTTAATACTCATCAGCTACCCTAAAATCACAACGAACCAAAGTTAACATAAAAAGAAGAATTACTATCCAATTATCTAGCTGTCATGGTTCTGAGTCCAAAGAGAAGTGCACTGGAACAGCAAACTGTCACCCGACTAACAAACTGTGAGGCCATGCACATAATGACACTGCCTGTGGGTCTAGTCATTAAATAAAATCTGCCCCATGGGCTTAACTTTCGACCAAGCAGGATCTTGATTATTTTCGACAGAGAAGCCTTCATGAGCCCAGGCAGTCTCCAGGTTTCACTGAGATTCATTTCTCTGGTTATCTGCTAATTCATCTCCTTCTGGATATCTGGTAATTACATCTTATGCAAGAAGTTAATCCTCCCATTAAAGTCTCTCATCCGGCTGTTTGACCTTTGGCATGCTGATGTCCCACAGCCAGGAGCAGGAGGCCTTCTTGTGTTCAGATTCACAGTAGCAAGAACTGGCAAATGACCTTCCCAAAACTTTTTTAAAAACAAATAAACATGTCCTGAGACAACTGATTGTGCATTCAAATAATGATTTCACAGGAAGATATATACAAACTATCATAACTTAAAAACTAAAACATTGCTAGGATATGTCCTTTACTACTAGACACCACTTAGGACAGTAGACAATGTTTGTGTAGTAAATAGCCCTTACTGCTGGCTTTGATAATGTCTGTGGGACTTCTTTGATTCATGGACCATCTTGACATCAAATTCTTGGACCAGGCTATGTGTGGACATTCTTGGGCAAGGTTTATTTCTCCAGAGAGTCTTTGTCTCATTAAAAAATTGTGATTTTCTTCAGAAACTCCAGATGTTACATTTCCCAACAGTTTTAGCTGCTCCAGCTGTTGGAACATGCATCTTAACATTTTTAGTCAGTGAGCCATCATTCCATATGTACTGCCCAATGCTGATCATGCCTGTGTATGACACCCACAGGTGATAAATTCAGAAAGGATGAATGTGCTGAGTTTTGTGCACACCATAGGCATGAACAGAACATAACTCTGCTCTTCTCCTGTGCAGGGCAGGAGCCTATTTCCACAAAGGGTTTCACTGCCCAGGGAGAGCTTTTAAGTTTGGTGTTTAGGTCTCTTTGGCTGTCTCGATCTAACCTGCCAGTGCCTGTGATGCTTGCTGATGCTATTCACAGAGTTAGTTTCAGCGCTATGTCCAACAGTAGTTTTCCTTGTGAGGATCTCTCAAAGTAGAGCCCAGAATACACCCATCATTTCTGAGGACCATGTCTGTGTGACTACACCCATATCGCATTTGTATTTTTTCTCATGCTATGAAGCTTTCGAATTATTAGCGCTCAGTGACAACCGCAATAGGTGGAAGGAAGACTAGCCTTCAGAGACGATTTTTTCTTTTCCAAGAAGCTGAAGTTCCACATCCAGGAAAATACTCCACTCCCACTATCCTGGAAAGAAAGCCTTTTTTTTTTTTTCCTCCTGGATCAGCTGCTTGCAAAGTGATTGGTCTAATCAGATAAGTGATGGACTGATGTTTTTACACTGGGTATTGGACAAGGGAGGGGGCACTTCACAGCATCTGCAGGAATGTTTTATAGGAATATGAGTCTTTTTTTGGAGGAAGAGAGTGGAAATGCCTCCTCATAGGTCTTTGCAAGGCATAGGGAGGAGATTCTGACTGCGATTAGACAGCACAACTCCCTCAAGTCCCCTCAGCACACAAGGGTGAATGTTCATGCAATGCCTGTCCCTCTGCCCTCTTGGTTGTGTGGTGCAGGCCACAGAATTCCTGACTGGAAACATGGAGTTATAATGAAAAAGCAGGCAAAATTTAGGAATTTTGACTTCTAGTACCCCTGTTCAAAGTAATTTTGAAAGCCATCCATATTCAAATGATGTGCCTTCAAAAAGACAGAGATTGATATTTGAAGTATTATGGACCTCATTTTGCAGTTGAAAAAGTAAATAAAGGAAAAAAAATCTATGTAGGGATAAAGCTAGTATTTTTTAAATTAAAATGCAGAATATTTATATTGATAAATGTCATCAAGAAAGTTTTGATTATACAAAAAAATATGCGCACCTACCTCGATCAGAAGCTGGAGTCAGACTAATAAAGCTTCTACATTTCTCACCTAAAAAAACAAAAATCAGGATTACTTTGTATTCTGCAATGATTTAAAGAAATAGATTAATAGAAAGGAGAAAATGCAAAATCTATCAAAAAAGCAGAAACTGGGATGATCAGGAGAAGCTATTTTTGATGTCTATTTGTACACGTAGTGCCTGGTACATAAACCTACTCCTGGGGCTTAGCTAGAGAATCCTTATAGACTTTTTCAAAGTGAAACCAGAGCCTGGAAGACAAAGAAAGGCTGTGAACTGAGTCCCAAAAGGTGACAGCTGTGAAAGCCAGAATAGGAAAATTTCAACTCCTTTGGAAGACTGTCAGCCTGGGTGCAATCTTTCCAGGAGAGGAGAGCTGCTCTCCTTACAGCAACAAGGCTGCTGCTCACTCAAATTATTTCTAAGCTTCATTCTGATTTCCTTCTGTAAGCTTTGATTTTCAAACCCATGTGACCCCCTGGCCCCACACAGATGCTGTGAACAAAGCTCTTTGAATTAATTCAGCTCTGCTCTTCTCTGAAAATGCTGGGTGTTTTTTTCAAGCTCCTAACTGCATCAAGTTGGAAAATATGAACTGGCCGTAGCAGATGCACAAATTATGCAGCCCTGGTATTCATAGCAATCACCACTTGAAAGGTATCTTTTGGACATGTAGTTTGCTCTGATCTTTGACATTTACAGTCTTAAAACTGCATAACTTACAAGACCTTCTGGTAGAACTGGATCTTCAGGACAGGCGACTGTGAAAATTTTTGCATTTTATAGCACAGGTGACAGCTGATTTGATTTCTCTGAAGTTCTGTACTAGTTGTCATTTGTACACTGATCAGGACAACAAGGGAAAAACTTAGTGTTGACCTGGATTTACAATAAATGCTTGAATTCTTGAACCTCTTATACAAAGATCCAAAATTAACTGGAAAGTTTCTGTAATTGCAAGCTCATTTCATTCTACAGATATTTACATATGCAGAGTGAGACTCGATTACATGCTACCATTTTTGACAGGTAAGTCTTCAAATCATGTTTTATCAGGGTGAAAAGAATCTGCTTTGATTTATGAAAGGTGAGATCACAGTAAGAAAGTAGAAATACTTGTGGTCAAGAGGAAATCCAGGAACTAACTTAGATCCCACAGACTTAATAGCGCAAATGATTTTAAAACAAAAAGGGTAGTTTGTGCTTTTTATGTTGCCGTAGAGGATCAGAAGCAATCATTTAAGGCAAGTGTGTTCATTTTTGACTAAGGGAAAATGAAACACTTCCCTGTTAAAATAATTTAACTTACTGTTATGGTTAGAAGAAAAAAATAAACAAAGCTTCATCTGTACCACAACCTATCACTAAACCAGAAACACAACCTGTCACTCTAATGTTCTTTGCAGAATTTATTATGAAATCTTGATTAAAGAGTACCTTCTAAGGTTCCTTTTGCCAGAGAAGAGCAACTTTTTAAGGATATGAGCACAATAAAATACATACATGATAATGCAGCAGATCATAAGAAGACACCAAATAAGCAGGAATAACTCTGATTGCTTTTTCGAGTAAATGTACCTGGTTTTACTCACCTTCTTCATTTATCATTTCTTCACAGGAATACCAAATCCCAGCATGAAACTTTCGCTCAACAAACTTGTCATCTCCTGTCTCCCAAATATACTGCACAGCTTGGCTGTTGTTGGCATCAGGGCTATTGAAGCGTATGCAAAGATCCCCCTTGCTCCCTCCAGTACAGAAAGGTTTGGCAACTTTTCTTGTCCCTTCGCACCAGTAACTGCTACTGAATGCTGTAATAGAGAAGACTAAAGAGAGAAAACTGAGAGAAAATGCTGCTGAAGCTCTGTGCCGTCTGTCTGCCGCTGGGAGTGGGGCTGGCATCCTCCAGGACTGCACTAGCAATTTTTCTAGAAACAACCTTTTAGAAATTTATGCATCTATCTGCCTGGTGAAACACCTGCCCGTCTTTACCATCATATTCTTCATTCCTCTCAGAAAATTGCACCAGATTAGGAGTTAAGACAGACAGCAGAGATATGGGCATGACCAGAAATCATGTGTCAGGGAAGATTAAGGATGTAGGACAGTGTTGTTTGGCAGTAATTCATTGTGAAAGAAATATGAGGAAGTGGGGCAATAAATTACAGCTTTCCCCATGAATCACAGGAGTAAAAATACACAGTAAAAAAGAACACAGAAGCATTGTAATTACCCCAGGATGCAATCAGAAAAGTGTTATTTATACAAAAAATTGTGCCTATTTTCCTTGATTGGCAGATGGAGTCAGGCTGATGGAACCTTTCTATTTCATAGCTAAGAAAAAAATAAACAAATGCTCCCATTACACTGAACAGTGTTCAAATTGAATACAAGTGTGATTCTTATTATAAAGAAATTATTAAGAATCTAAAGCCAGTAGCTAAGCATTTCGCAGCCATTACAGCACTGCTCAAGAACACTGGAAAGGCAAATACATAATGTCCAAAGTTCCACCAATGACAAATGAAAGTTGTAAGTTACCTGACTTGCTATTGACAGGTTCCTGGGCACTGTCCAGTCTGCTTCTATGAAGAGATAATACAAGTTTTGCCCAAGTTAGTTGAAACAGTAGAGAAAATGTTGAATTATTCTCATTTGGTCAGCGCATCTGCTCTCTCTGTGAAATAGCATTTCTTTTCCCTTCATCTAGGAAACATGTCCCACCTTGACATGTTATATGTATTGTTTTTTCTGCCTGTCTGATGATGCAACTAAGTGATGCAAATAACCAAAGCAATCAGGAGTGTTAGAAAGTGACTATTTCATTTTACAACTGTGAAGTCAAAACACATGCCATAGGGGCGAATGATACCACAGGACAGCGAATTTACATATGTATCTTTTAATGGCAATCTTTTGGATTTTTATGACAACTCTACCCAAAGGTGTCAGAGTTGGAGAAGCATGTGGCTAGATGAGTCCCCTCATGAAACTCAAAGGAACAGGATAAATTCCTGCTTTAGGTTGTTGCAAAATGCTTGGCTTATAGGGCTGGCCAGCAACACAGTGAAAGATCTGGACTGGACTAAAAAGGCAGAGCAAATCTCACAACCTTAGGTCAGATGTAGATTGAGCCAGGAGTTAATATTTTCTACCTATTTGTCTTACCACATTTTCACAAGGATGTAACATTTGTGAACTACACATGAATCCTCTGAGCATTGACACTGCTCTGGACAGCTTTATCAAGTGCGCAGCAAGTGTTGGGGGGAAGGATGGAGGGAAGTCCTTCTAAAAGGATTACACATTTATTTATTTTTCTATTCCCATGAATAATCGGCATATGGCTGTATTCAAACAGATTTTGAGACCTGTGGAACCACTGATACCTTCTGGTTGACAATGCAGTCTAAGATGTTTCATGGAACCAGTTTTCTGCTCATGCCCTAACAATGCTGATACCACAACTTTCAAATCAATTCTTCAAATAAGAATGCTTTATATAATAGGAGAAATATATTGCACAAGCATTTATTGGTTAGTTCTGTCAAACCGTGAAAAAAGCAAGAAAATAAGAGAGCAAGCAAATACATTGTCTGGACCCTCCTTCAAAGTGTTATATGCAGTAATTTTTGCCAGAGTAAAGTTGAGAGGGCACAAGGGTGGACAGCTGCGGTGAGCATTCAACAGTATGGCCTTCCTTGCTTACAGTTCTCTAGTAAAAATTCTAACCAGTAACTCAGAAATTCAAACTTCAGTTCTGCTGTTTGTCCTTACCACCTTCTAGGTGTTATTAGTGTCTCTTGAACACACTGTGGGTCTCCTGCTCTGACCTAGTCCTGAGGAGCATTAATTCTAGACAGGGACCACAGAGTTCCTTCAGGTTTGAACTTCAGATGATTTTAAAAAGTGATCATGTAAAAAGTAAGGGCTTGTAGATGTCAATAACTAAAGAACAGACTCGGCTTCTGAGTGATAGCTGTCAATGGAGAAAATGAGGGGACTTGCATGCTTCTATGCAAGTGATGCAGTGCAGCCCATGCCCTCACTGAATCGCAGAATCATAGAATGTCCTGAGTTGGAAGGACCCATAACTACCAGGCCACTGGAGAGGGCTGGATGCATTTCCACTGTTAAGAGCACTTCCACATCCCATGTCCAAGTACTTTTTTTTTTTACCACATCCGGACTTTATGTAAAGATGAGACATGGGTATACATCATGCCCTTCCCCACTCCTGGATTCCTCCAGAAGAAGAGAATTTTGTCATGTGAAGAGGGGGAGTGACCATCAGTCACACTGATGGTCGGGCTAATGGGGTGTGCTGCAGGGTGCATCTGCCACAGTGTTTGGGTTTAGCCTAGGTCTGTCTTTGAAAACTGAGCTACTGCTGGCCTCCACAGTCCCTGGGTGACACCTCCGCCTGTTCTCCAGCTATGTTGCTCACACTCGAGGTAATGACCAACAGCTGAATATGAGACAGCAGTGCCCTGAAGGTGGTGCCTGGTGAAGAGCCCAGAGGGGTCATATCAGGAGCTGCTGGGAGAGCTTGGGTTGTTCAGCCTGAAGGAGACTGAGGTCAAACCTCATTGGGGTCTGCAGCTTCCTCCTGAAGGGCAGCGGAGAGGCAATTCCGTCTCTGCTCTCTGTGTCAATGACAGGACCGGAGTAAATGGCTGGAGCTGTGTCAGGTGAGGTTTAGGTTGGATATTAGGAAAAGGTTCTTCCCCCAGAGGGTGGTTGAGGAAGTGATCACAGCTCCAACCCTGCCAAAGCTCAACCTTCTATGGACAACTCTTCTATGATTCTCTGATTCTGGAAAGGACATGAGCTATCCTTCAGTATAAATAGCCACAACTTTCATTTCTCTTGGAAACAAATGAGAAAACATCCTCTTGACTCTCCATATTCTGAATTCAAAACATGACAGTTATAAACTAGACACTAAAATTATTGTATTATAAATTATTTTATTCTCTAAACCTGCATAATGTATAGATTTATTAAGGTATTCAGGCTTTTCTCTACATCTGGAAAATTTTTGGAAAATTTAAGCTGAAATTCATTGTCAGTTTCTCCAACCTGATAACTGAAGATGTGAAGAAAACACTAAATGTCACAATAATTGTATCAAAAACTTTAACTGCTGGTCAGAAATTTTTTTGCACATTTAGATTCATCCTGTTCCTGCACTGGCTGTGCATATTTGACAAAACATGATCAGAAAGCATAAAACTAGCTATTATTTAGCTGCTTTCTAACAGCCAAGTAGAGTCAGCAAGCTTCCTACACAAAGTTTTTCTGTGTTCTAAGACGTGTTTTAATGGTTTTGTGAGGTGTGTATAAGTATACATGTGTATTTACGGAGCTGGATTTCATTCTGGCAAAACCACTGGCAAAATTCCCATGGAGCTTCAAGGGAACAGGATCAGCCCCCTAATGTCTTAATAGTTTTCTGACTTCTTATTGGCTAATGGACGAGCTACAGTAAGCAAAGTTGCTGTGAAGTTTAAAGTAAGCTCTCTCTGCCTTTAATCAGAAACAAACCAAAACGTAGTTGGAGTCTGGCAAGTCTCGACAGTTTAGGACACTTCCTCACTTATTTGAAGAGAAGATTCGTTGAACAGTGGCACTCATAAAAGAAGACATTTTTGCTTTTTTTTTTTTCCTATACAGGATAGAGTCAAATAATTGGTCTATAGAAGAGTGAAATAGCAGCATATTGGGGAAAATTTATTAGAATGGGCATGGTGACACTTTTTGGTCTTGATTCCAGGAGGGGACTCTGGACCAGAATATCTCCCACATCTGCCAGCTCTCTCATGATATTGTTTCTCGTGAAACAGGTAAGCTAATTCAATAACTAATAATGGACAGTATGAAAGCAGATTTCTACCTCATAACATGTTAACCTTCACAAACAGCATGTTTGTTTCAAAAATCCTTCTGACATAACAACTTATTTTTGTTACAAATTAGTCATGAGAAATGTTGGCTGCAAAGCTGTAGAGTTTTATATCAGAACTCAGTTCTACTAGGTCATTTATTACAATTTCCTTCTATTAATCCTCATTCACACAGTTAATAAATTGTGTTTACAACCGTTTATACAATCTCTTTTCCTACCAATATTGATCAATATTGAATTATATTTGTTTTTCAGTTTTCCCACCAGATATCAATACTATTGTAAATTATGTTTATTTTCTTCTGTTTTTTCTCTGCTCTAAAACCAGCTTTGCCTTGTTTCTGGCACTACCTTTTAGCTTTTCTCTTGTAGGAGGGATGAGCATTGAATCTCCCATTTGTGAGATGTGAAATGTGGTGTTACTGGTTTCATTCAGCATCTCCTCTTCCCACAGAAGGCCAGCAAATCTGTATGCGAGTTCTGCCTTTATTTCTTGTAGAGGTCCACTAAACTTTTTTTTTTGTTGCTAAATCTATAAAAAAATCTGAATGCTTACTTCTTTCTTCTATATTGTCTTATAATTTGGAAGAATTTTAGTTACTTAATGATAAAATATGTCAGTGTAATTCATTTCAAGGAACTTTTCACATAGTTTTTTAATAATCATTATTAATATCAGTCTTGATTTGAATACATTTTAAAAATAATTAATAATATGTGGTAAATTTCAATTCAACAGAATAAAATTCATATATAGACTTAGGGTACATTTCTATGAAATAAGTGTATATAGGCATCAGCACAACCAACAGATTTACTCTAAACTCAAAGCAATAAGGTATTTCTAGCCACTCATTCTCTATTCTATTGGCTTTCTAAAGAACTGGGTTTGCATCTCTATGTGCTGGGGAGCTGATAACTGTGTTTCTAGCTTTTTTATGAAGAAAAAGTTACCAGGAAATACAATTAATTTTTTTAAAAAGCAAATATTCCTAATGCTTTTCTGTAATTCAAATCTGGACCTTCTCTGTTTGGAGCTTCTGTTTACAGAACTGAAAAGCTCTCAGGGTTGTGAAACACCTCAGCCAAAGCACTGGTTCCATCAATGCTAACAGAAAATCTTGCAAATACTTCTGTGAGATCGAAGCTTCACAAGACTATAAACCATAGTGAATTATTTTGTCATAGTGTTCTTGGAACTTGTTTAAAGAAATATGTGTTATATATTCCTTTGTATTTTATTTAATAAGAAAGAAAAATTTAAAGAAATAACAGTCATACATCACTATATCTGTATTTTCTAGCAAAGACTTCTATAGATACGAAAAATACTAAACCAGGACCATGGCTGAAAGAATAAGAAAATATTTAACCTTTTATTTCTAGTTTACACATAAATGGAAGGATTTTTTTTCTGTCCATAATAGCATGGTGTGAATAAACAGAAACATTTCATTTCACCACTAGCTTAGTATAAAAAATTAAAAGGGTGAAATCCTGATTATACTGTGGTCAGTTATGAAAAATTTAAATTTAAACCAGTTTGCAATCATATATAATTCATTTCCTAAATGAAAGCTTCAGGCAGCAGTTTCTGCTGCATCCAACATATTTTTAAACAGAAGTGTCATCTTGGTGCAGTCTGTGGACTCTGAGCCAACTAAATAAATTGCTGATTCTTCCAGGGACATTACATTTCAGTATGGGCGAACTTTGGTGCAAGTGGGGTGTCAGGTTGATGGGCTGAGGTAGGTCCTTTGACACCAAGAAAAGTTCAGATAACCTGAAGAGATGTCTATTGTAGGGCAAAAGACTTTTTGAGCTTTTGTCTTGGATACTGGAGTTTAATTTCTCCTGTCAGAAGTCCTGTGGTTGAATGGCAACTGAAACATAAAGCTGAGATTAAAAGCCATGCTCAACGGTATGTTGCCACTGCTTGAGATGACAGGAAATTTACCCAGAAACTCATATTTCTTCTGTTGAGCATGCACTGTATCTAAGTTCTGATAGCACTGAGTAGTCCAAAACTTAGATCATAACAAAACCTTCCTGGGATTTGTAATCATAATTTAGATCAGCTGCAGAGAACTATTTGATGGTTATTCTCAGAACACAGCCACAGGACATACACCCCATCCCTGGAAGTGTTCATGGCAAGGTTGAACAAGGCTAGGAATGACTAGTGGAAGGTCTAGTGGAGGGTGTCCCTGCCCATGGCAGGGGTGTGGAATAAGATGGTCTTGAAGAAGGGCCCTTCCAACCCAAACCATTCTATGATTCTATGATTCTATGATTCTATGACATGGCCTTCTCCCACATGGCAAAACCAGGAAAAGCCCCCACAGCCTCAACAGTGATTGCTATATTTCTCACATTGACCCAGACTGTAGACCATCCTCTTCCTGATACAATCTGTGCCCATCTCTGAAGAACCATGGAGACATGGATATAAGATACAGAGGCAAGCCTGTCTCTTTGATTTGTTGTCAACATCTTTTCACTTAGTTAAACAGACATAGAAGATCAAGATGTCTCAGTTCATTCATTTTCCCTTCCTTCTAAGGGCTAGTGCCATGTTCCCAGTCCACATGGTTTGCCTTCTAGTGGTAGCTTAGTGTTATCATGCAAGATTTCCATTTTTATGACCCGGATCCCAAGGGGAATGGAATGAATCTGGGTCAGGGGACGTTTAGGTTGGATATCAAACCTTTTCAAGCCAAGAAGGGAAAGAAAGCTGATTTTCCTCATTCCCAAGTACTTCCAGCATTTTTCGACCTTTCTCTACATGTATGTCCTTTCCCCAGGAGAGTGGAAGCCACTGCAGACTAAATAGTCATGTATGAACAGCAAGCTTGCTTTTTTTTAGCTATTTTTATTGTAGTCCCTGCATAAGTACCTGATGATCAATTAACAAGTTGCTGCTGTTCATGGTTTTCTGTTGAATATTTGTTTATCATTTCTCTGATAACATAAATCCAGGGGGATTTCTTAGTCTTTTAGATCAACAATTCATCAACTGCTCCTCACTCTGATTGAGTGACCTTCTTCATGACTGTGTGTCAACCTTGTCTCCAGGAATGGAACCAAACAAGCAGCCATGTAGCAGTGAGGCTTTCTTTGTATTTCCTTGTCTGTTTAATGCCTGTGATGTTTAATGTCTGTTTATTAGAAACTAAAGTGTTCTCCCTTAAACACTGTCTTAAAGTCCTGTCTCCAAACGCATCATCTCCATGAATCTGCCTCTTCAAATGAGGTTCACTGACCTATGAGTGTCTGAAAAATCTCCCATGGTTCCTAGCATTTTGAGGCCTGCATGAGGGAAATGTCAAGATTCTTTTTATTTTGGAAACATGCGTTCCTTTCTCATGGATATTGTAAATATTCTCTCCTTATCTTACGAGCCCATCAGTGGAAGAATAATTATAGTCTTTCTACTTCCTGTAGCTTGAGGTAGAGTGTCTGGAAATTAGCTGAGAGACTAAAAGCAGAATGCTGAGCAGGTAACATTTTACACAGTAAAAACACGCATGAAATAGTGATCCTAGGGAAGAGCTAGCTCATAGTGTCCACAGTTCTTGATTTGAAAGTGAATAAATACAGCTTTCTTTTCTTAAAAAAAAGAACAACAACAACAAAAAAAAAAAACCACCAACCAATAAAAAACCAAACACTCCATAGGTTGAAAGGAACAAATACAGGTTAAGTTCACAGCCATACTTTGTTCTGTTCATAAATCGCAGCCCTTAGCAAATCACAAAGTTCAGACAAGTTCAGGCCAACCATGCATGTGGGAAAGGCAGTTTCAAAAAAAGAATCTAGTCCAGGCAAAAGGAAATTGACTTTTCCTGGAGAATGAAAAAGCATTCTTTTGGTAGAAGGATTGTTTTAGAAAACTTACATTTGGTTTGGTCTCCAAAATTTGCTGTTTATGATTGGTAACATTTTCAACGAGTAATGAGGTCTTCATTTTCCGTGACTTATAGTGACAGTGTTTTTTGACTGCTGGCCTGCCTCTGGCCTCTCAAAGCCCTGTTTTCAGGAGAACAGGGTGTTTATTGCACAGAGATTTCTTAGGCTGTCATTGTGCTAATACTGGACTGTAAGCAGCATCCAGCATTTATCCTTTCTCTGCTGCTTCGCTCCTAATTGGGCATTTCTTCATCAGCCCAAATTACCAAATTATCAATTTTGCATTTAATTCTTCTATTTTTAGTCATTACTTTTCTAAACAGTAACAGTACTTTTCTAAACAGGAGCTATGGCCCTCTTAAAGGCATCTGTAGTCAGTCTTGTATGATAAAGATGTGCCAGGAATTATGAATATCCATGTATTTAAGGAGAGCATGTTAAAGTATGAGAGTCCCCTTGGGACATCTGCAACCCTTACATTGCTAAAGGTATATACCACGGATGTTGACCACATCCTAAACACTTCAGTCACTGTACAAAAAATCACTACTAAAATTTGTCTATAGCTGGGAATTTTTAAATTTTTTTAAACTGTAGAGTAGATTTGATATCAGAACTAATTTTTTCATTTGAGATAAATATTTTCCTCTCTGCTAGCAACTGTTATCTACATCCCTGACTTCACCTTTTCATGCTAATGTCTAGGTCTCTTTCCTTTTTGCTCACTGGCTTCCCAGTGCTAAGGGGGTAACTCAAGCCAGCATGTCCAAGCAGGGCTTCTAAGCCTCTGCTCAGTCCCTTATCAATCAACACTGACAATCCCCTCAAGCTCAGGATGGCCACAGAGCCATCCACATCTTATAAACGCAGCAACTCTCTCCAGTAAAACATGCCAGAATTTGTCTGTCAAAGCAAGTGCCTATTCAAACATCAATGTCCTTTTTTGCTTTACTTGTGTGCTCAGCCTATCTTCACCCAGAAAAGAAAAGAGTGGGTGATAAGCCCAGTATGACCTTGTGGGTTGAGGGTGGATTGTTCTTGCTTTTAGGAGCACTTAAACATGTTTGGGCACAGAAGATTCCAGAACACAGCACAGGGTGAGCAGGGAAAGAGAAAGAGCCAGAACAAGTGTCCTGGTTCCAGCCACGGTCGGGACCCAGAGATTATTCCATGCCACCTCACATCATTGCTGAGGGAGGGGGAAGGGACTCTCTTCCAGGGGCCTCTTGTCCAGCCAAGCAAATGTGGAGGAGGGACCCCTCTGGTATTGTCTATTTTCAGGGGTTGTTTTCCATGCGAGTAATTTCTGTTCTTGTACCCTCTGTCCTTAGTACTGATGGTGTTACTGTTCTCTTTCTTATCTCGTTGCTGTTTCCAGTCAATAGTTCTTATCTCAGTTTGTGATCTTTGCCTTTTTTTGCCTCCAGCTGGAGAGGAAAGGGAAGTGGCTCATGGTTTTAGTGGGAGTACTGAATTGGAGAATACCATTCCTAAACCATGGCAGCATGGAGCCAGGAACCTGCCAGCATAGGAGCAGCCAAGCAGAGGAGGCTGCTCTTGTAGTCATGGGATGGTGGATTTCCCAAAGGGATTCAGCAGAGTCTGCCGTCATTTAGACTGACTAAATCCAAAGTTAAGAGTGTCTTCAAGGCTTTACTACTAAAAAGGAGATTTTTCTTGAGTTGCTTTTATTTCTATTCTCTCTGAACATACCATATTCCAGATTAAACTGTCTTCAGAAATGTAGCCTTTCAGAATTTAAAGGAATTCTTGGTCTCCTCTGGAAGAGGAAGATCAGACAGGAAGGTGTAGACAAAACCAGCTTTGAAAATATCTAAACCACAGATATTAGATATTGATATTAGATATTATATATTGATATATTAGATATAACAGTAGATATTGAAAATGTCTAAAACAAAAAACCCCAGCTCCAGCAAAGCCCCCAAATCATGCAAAAACATCTCCTCCTAAAAAAGAAAAAAAATCTCAAACAAAAAAAAAAGGAAAATAAATCTACTTATAAAAGTTCAAAATATAAGAAAATCCATTTGTGTGAGATATTTTATATGGAGAAGAATTTGACGGGGAAAAATAATTCTCTATTTTATTACATGGGAAATCTTGAGAGCAAAGACCCTTCTCACTTACACACAAGAGGAAAGCTAATTAGTGTCCTGTCCGGGCAAAAATGGCAGCACAATTGGTGCAGATGGGCAAGTAAAATTAAGATTTACAAAAGAGTTCCTTAAAAAAAAATAAAGAAAAAGAAATATATCTATGGCATAATTGCAGTTGATGGTGAAATAAGAGGTCTTTGAAATGCTGGAAAGGAGTACAGAATGCACTAGAGGAAAGGTGCTAGTAGTTAAAGAACAAAGTTTATTCCTTACTGTTATATTATTTTTTTTTTCTGTATTTCTCAACCAGGCGTGCTTGATTATCTTTAAAAATAAAAATAAACAGCCCTCAAAGTTATGGTCAATCAGATTCCTAAATTAAACTAGCAGAAACATAAATCCATGACTGACCTTGGCATAAGTTGACTATAAAAAGATTGGAAAGACTGTAAAGTTAGTGAAGATCAGCACACATTTTCTACAGTAGAGGAATGAAATGCCAATATTTTTAGTGCACCCTCACAGTTCCTGGCAATTAGGTGTCTATGTAGATCTTTTAAAAGGGACTTTACAGAAGCTGAAAAAAAAATTGTGGTAATATAGCACTCTGGCAATATATTACTTGTTTGGACACAGACAGCAAATGAAGAAATTTCATTAATAGGGTGGGGAGGCCCTAACACAGGTTGCCCAGAGAAGCTGTGGCTACCCCATCCTTGGAAGGGTTCAAGGCCAGGTTGGTTGGGTCTTGGAGCAACCTGCACTAGTGGAAGATGCCCCTGACCATGATGGGGGGCTGGAACTACATGGTCTCTAATCTCCCTTCTAAACCAAAGCTTTCTGTGTTTCTGTGATTCTATAATTCCCAGAGAAAGAATGTCTGTCTTTATCTCCCTTTTTTATCTACCCTCCATTGTCCTCTCTGTCTTCTTCTCTCCTCTTCTCTGAAATTTCTTATAATGGAAAGAATCTTGCCATTAAAGACCACAAGATTCTAACTGATTTTCCTCATGTACAGTATTTTCACTCCCAGGCCAAAGGATCTCTGCTGGAAAAAACCACTAGTGAATGGAATAAATATAAACAGGAATGCTTGAAAATGCTACAGGAATCAACTGTAGATACTGGTAAGGAATTAAACAGCGCAATAGAGAAATGTGTTAAGTAACATTGATGACGATGCAAATGTTCTTTTGCTTGCTTTGCGGAAGTGTCTGTTCCTAAGTTCTAAATGTAGAAGAATCAGCTGTAATGGTCATGCAAACATGCAATCATGAAATCAATGGCTGTCTTATTCCTGAAACATATTAGGCTCCTATACATAAAACCAGATCATATAAAGGAAGGAAACAGGAAACTGAAACTGTCTGAAATTGAAACTGCCACTGTGGTGTGGCATTGAGTGCCCGGTCCAGAGGTATCTGCTAGCCATTTTTTGTAAGAACCTGGTAAGACCAGTTTTCCCCTCCTGTTTCAGCCTGAAGGAAATCAAACCCATTACCTGGAAACTATGTTTACCACAGGAGAAAAGATGATGTCTCCCATTTCTATATTTTGAAAGTTGAGCCATGACAAATAAGGACCCAAAACACTTGGGACATGACAGAGGACAGAGTCTGTTTTCTGCCTGGTAAAGGCAGCTGAGGAGCTACGACCTTCTCACAGAACTACTTGTTCATTTTGGGACACAGCCATTAGGATAATAAGCTAAGATACAGAACCAGGTTTCCTCATGTTCACTTGACACAAACATTAACTCTATGTCCTTTGTTTATTCTCTTGTGACTGTGGCTCTTGGATTCTTGGATAAAGAGCAGTATAGCTGTAGAGGACAGCATTTTGTCCTGAGTCCACACCTCCCACCTTTTGTTAGATGCTCAAAGTTTTATGCTGTTTGGCAAAAGGGAATTTTATAATCTGTCATTGTTTCACTCTGCTCATGTGTAAACTCTGCTCAGTAGAGTATAAACTCTGCTCAGCTAGGTGTTTTGTCTTAAAGAAAAGATAGAAAAGTTTGGTTAGAGTAGTTGGAGAAATCCAAGAAGCAGCAGGAGAGAGGTGACTGCAGTCCGCCAAGGAAAGATTAAAAGTTAATCTGGCTATAGGAAGGTATTGAAAGCACCCTCACCAAATTTGTTGGGGATGCCAAACTGGGAGGTGAGGTGGATGTGCCACAAGTCAGAGCCATCTGTGGAAAATAGGGGAGAAAACACAGAAAGGTCAGAAAAAGAAGCTTCCATAAGTTACACGCTATGTGACTACAAAGAGGCAAGAAAGTGAGGACGGCAGAGGGGACAAGTGTTTTTCTGAAAAGCGAAGGAAGCAAAGCACAGATCAGCTCATCCAGTATGCAGTATGGCTTACAGCTAGTGCTGACAGGAAAGAAAGTGAAACAGTAGTGAGCAGCTAGAGATCAATGGCCAGTGGTGACCTTAGTGTCCAGAAACCCTCAGCATGATGCAAAAGAAGAGTGTGTTCTGCTGGGAAGGCAGAGAATGGTAGCTTTGATGGCAATTACAACTAAGCCAGATGACCCTGGCAAGATATTAGAGGGAAGTAGTTTGTAGTAGGTGATGAAGAGAACTACAGGAACTCAGAACTCCAGTTTTCATGAAACAAAAAAAAAAAAAAAAAAAAAAAAAACANTTAAAAAACAAACAAACAAAAAAAAAAACACCGTATTTTTCTGGCAGCCTACCCAATCTACAATTGAACAAACCTTGATCAGAAATTGGGGACAGGATTAATAAAAATGTAGCTGTAAATGTTAATAGCTATACAGGTCATAACACAGATGGTGCCACAGATGTTGAGCCTCAAAAGTAAAACAGAATTAGTAAGAATGCACATACTGTGCTCTGTATTTGAGCAGAAGCACCCCAAAAAAGATGATGGTGAGATAGCACACAGCTATCTTTGTTGCTCCCTGTATTCTTCTTGCCTCATAAGTTTCTCGCAGTGTTGCTAAACATTACAGAAAACAAAGCAGGAGGTACTCTTCCAGCTTAAGATGGACAAACCCATTAAGTTAAGAGAGAAGAACTTCAGTGTATTCCAAAAAGAAAGACACTCAGGCAACCATTAATGCATTTTATTTTTTGTTGCTCTCACCTGATTCCACCATTTCAATTCTGCATTATTGAATGTTTTATCTTAACCTCAAGTCCTGTGAGTGATATGATACCTATGAATCTTAAAACTGAGTTACTCTGAGATATTACCAGTGATACAACCTCTGATAATTTCTCTGATAATAAGACATATTGGCCAAGGACTAAGAGAAGTCACTGTGAGAAGCTGTCAGAGCTTAACTGAGCTAATAACAGTTGTCACAGGGTTTGGGAAAGGTGAAATATCTTCCATTTACCAGCCTGCTGTATACACCAAAAACAATGAGTGATAGAATGCCTGGAATCTGACTGTTATATTTGGACCACAGAGGCCTCAGGATCATAGTCTCGTAAAATCAGACACATAGAACTTCCTGACTTGGAAGGGACCCACAAGGATTATCCAGTCCAACCCCTGGCCCTGCCCATGACACCCCAACAATCCCATCATCTCCCTGAGAGTGTTGTTCAAACCCTCCTGAAGCTCTGGCAGCCAACTGTTCAGTGCCAACCACCCTCTGGGGGAAGAACCTTTTCCTGAGATCCAATCTGACCCTGCCCTGACACAGCTCCAGCCATTCCCTGGGTCCTGTCACTGCTCACAGAGAACAGAGATCAGTGCCTGCCCCTCCTCTGCCCCTTGTGAGGAAGCTGCAGACCGCAGGGAGTCTCTTTGTGAAGAGCAATGCCCTTATCTCCTACCTGCAGCTGTTGTGTGGATCCAGGAAAGAAAGACAGCAGCTGTTTCCACCCTGTGAACGGAGCACTGCACAGTGAACGCACAATGTTTTTCTGCTACATCTTGTTACTCTGGAGTAGCTTGCAGGTTGCCTGGAGCAGCACACTATGGTTGCCATGTTTGTCCATTGTCTGGACAACTTTTTGTAAAATTTTTATTTGCTTCTCTCTCCAGGAATATATTGCAACGGGACATTTGATCAGTTTGTTTGCTGGCCTTACTCACCCCCAGGAAATGTCTCTGTTCCTTGTCCTTCATATTTGCCATGGTTGGAAAATGGTAATGTGAAAGTGGTAACTTGTCTTGGAGTTTGCGCTGGGAATGCAGCTAAAGGACAGGTGGTGCTTGTCCCAGTGTCCTCTGAAGTGTCTGAGTGTTCTCTTGGCTCACTTCTTTCTACTCCTTTTCTCAATTGAGGCACAAAACCATTACTGATGTTTATTTGCTCTTATTTTCCATTTGTGCTTGCCATATCTCCATATTGTCTGCTATAGAGCAACATTTACAAGGTCATGTAAACATATTGCCAGGACTTTATTGATAGTAACATATTTGGGTCTCAGCTTCTTAAGTTCAACTTCTGGGGTCCCCACTGACATCCAGACATGAAGTTCTCTCCCAGAAAATTTTAAGAGCTAAACCAAGCAGCAGTCCAAGCAGTCAGCCCTCCAGTAGGATACAGCAGACCAACAACAAGTAGTGTAGTGAACAAACAAGCCTTCCAAGCAGTGTTTTCCTGGAGGGAGTTGAGCAGGGAAGCTCTTAGGAAGGGAAAATTAAAAACATCTTTAGAAGCAAAATTGTTGAAGAGCAAACAACATTCCATTTCTCCTAAAGAAATGAAAGGGCATTCCTACCACCACAGACCAGCATTTGTGAATCCTACTACACAAACTTTCTTAGCTGCATTTCTAATACCACTTGGAGGGACCAAATCTGCCTGAGTTTTTTAAGGTATGGGAGACCACTATAGGCTGCTTATCCCAGCTTTTTCCAGCTCACACTACACATAGTTTGTTCTTTAATATAATTTGCCCATTTTTATGCTGATAAGCAGAAAGAGACCAAGCTTCTATCTAGTCTCCCAAACAACTGCTTCTGCCAACAATTTAAAGCAGATCCGGCTCTTCATAATAAACGTGAAAACACCTTCCCTCCATGTAACAGAGACTCTTTTTTACCTTTTCCTGTCTTTCTGAATTTCCACAAAAACTAGGACAATACAGTGAAAGTCAAGAAAGATTCACCAGGTCACTCCAGGTGCCGAAGGGGCCCCATAGGACAGAAATGAAACAGCAGCCTGTAACGCTTGCAACACAAAGTGTAACAGGGAAAAATCATTCCCTAATCAAAGTCTCCTATGGTTTTGACTGCACAACCTGGACAATGAATTACCCATATTTGATGGAGCTTAGGAGCTTAATGAGAAAAAAAGTATAAAATGAGATGAAGCCTTTTTTTTTTTTTTTTTTTTTTTATGTAGTTACTATGTGGGTTTTTTTGTAAAAATCAGGGAATTAATTTCTGCTAGATTACATTCCTACTTTGTCCTATGTAAATATGGAAAATATATTGTCAAAGACAAAAGAAAAGTGGGGTTTATTGCTTTTTTGAGTTGGGGTGGTGTGGCGTCTATTGTGGTTGTACAAGGAAGAAATCTTTCAAATGTGTATGAAAAATGAAATCTTTATTCTGATCTCTCTGACTAAACCCCTGTTTACTTTCAGGAAGCGTAGGACATGTATACAGAGTCTGCTTGGATGAAGGGATTTGGCAAACAAAGGAAAATTCCACAGACATTTGGCGGGATAGTTCAGAATGTTCTGAGAAAAATCATTTCAAAAAAAAAGTAAGTATGTTTTATATTATGGTTGAATACTTTAATCTTCTTAATCCCTTCTTGAGTAACTGACAAAATATTTCCACTGAATAGTTGCAATGAATGTTCAAATTTCATTTAAATTACAAAATGGAAAGTTGTTATTTTATTTTGAAGAAGGAGAAGAGGAAATATTAAGAAAAGGGTTTCCTGCTTTAGATGCCACAAATTCTTTTCTGTTCAGAGTCCGGTGTTCAATATGCTGATTTTCCCTAATAAAATAGAAAAAGACTGCAACTTGTCAAACAAATAACTTAAATGCAAAGCATCCCAGCGTCTCCACATGGTCTATCAAGTTCAGACAACTTCCCTCCTGAGCCCTTCAACATTTAATGAGCCTTTTAGTATTTAATGAGCCCATAATCGGGCATTTCAAGTTTAGCTGGTTGTGGTGGTTTGGACCTGGCCCCCAGCCAAGTGCCCAAGACCACAGTGACAGCCCCCCCCCCCCCCTCCACCTTTCTACGAACACAGGGGAAGGAAACGGAAGGGAAAAAACCTACCAAAACCCAAAATAACAGAACCGAAGCAATATATATATATTTACACCTATATACAGTTACAAAAACTATACACTTATAAGAAAGAGAATCCCAACACCCCAAAAGAACAGATAAATAGATATACACAGCCAATAAAGAACCAGCAAACAAAATCTTAATACTTTCGTTAAGAAAGTGGAAGTCTCTCCTCTTGAATTGGGAACAGAACAGCAGAGGCCTATGCCCCCCACACAAGGAGCCCAGCTGCTGAGAAGCTGCCCTCTCCAACTGTGCCAGAAGGGATCTCACCTTAACTTCCTCCCCGCTTCTATTTAAATTTCTGCTTATGTAAAGAATAGAATGGAATATTGGGATATGGATAATTCCTAAGTTTCGACCTGGTTACCAGGAAGAGGCCTAAGCCAAACCAGAGCACTACACTGGTCAGAGAGTGGAAGATTCTTTCTAATGGTAGTGCCTTCCATCCTGTATTTCCCATATTGCATCAACCCAAGAGCTGGACTTCGTTAACAGAGGGGGAACTTCTTTTGCCATGGAGTTCAGCTTAGCTGATGTCAAAATTAGTTTCTTAGGTGTACACAGTTATTTTTTACTTTATTGGGTGAGTGTTGTTTATTACTTTATCGAGTAACTTTGTTTTATTGATTAGTTATGAAACACTCTTACTTCAGTATCTCCAGGCACTACTAAGTTTTTAATAAGTTCTTTATATAGTGAGTACACGAATTTCTAAACTTTCAGTTTATTTAGAGTGACTAATGGCTGGGAATTTCCTGCAGCCACACTGCTCTCCCTGGTCATTCTCACCCACAGCTCACAAGCATAAAATTATTAAGGACAACTACTAGCAGAAAGCAAATGCTAACATCCCTGGTGCTGAGCAGTAAAACAAGAAAAACAGCAAACTCATTGAGAAAAAGACACGGGTTCCAAGAAAGTGTCTGGAGGCCAGATATGGATTATGAAAGTCACATATCCTATATCTCACATTCCCTCTGCAGAAAAGCTTTAATTGAGCTAGAAAAGGAGTATGAATAGTTGAGAGGTAGACATAAGCAGCCAAATGGAAAAACCTAGCAAAAAAAACGTTAAATGAAGCAAATCGGAAGGAAATTTGTGCAGGGTGAGGAGCTGGACATGGACTCCATGTGGATACCTTTCAGCTCAAGATATTCTATGATAATCTATGAAAACGTAAATGCTTTCCTTCCTCCTCTGACATCTTATTTGTCATTCAAAGACATTCTATACAGCTCCGATTTAATAATTTTTGTTTTTTAATTTGAAGTCAAGGCTGAAGTCAGTCTATTTCAATACCTCTAGACAGAGCTAACTCTCACAATTGTACAGCACAACTGATCTATAACTGTGTCTCCAGGCCACACACAGAGTAAGTGTACTTGTGTGTGCAGGTTGAGTGGGTTGATCTCTGCAACTGTTATAACCCACCAGGGTCTATTTTGTGCATGGAATCATGGTAATGATTAGCTGTGATTCAGACAATGAATGGTGTTTGTGCAGGACAAATTTGAAGCCTGAGAGTGCCTTTGAATTTGAAAAGAATCCAAGCCTGGCTGCAAATGTCTCTGTCATACACTGGTTTCACAAAGCAGTGCAGAGGGCAGGCACCAGAACTCTACCCTGGCTCCTTGCAACTTGAAGATGAATATGAAAGTTTCTGAGCTGCGTTTGTGAACTGCACATCTGCATACATAACATTTTTCTTCTTTGTTTCTAGGAAGAAGAACATAAACTACTTACCACATTACAGCTGTTATACACCATAGGATATTACTTTTCTCTGATCTCACTTGTATTAGCTCTGCTTATCCTTTCTTTACTCAGGTTAGTACAAACTTACATGCATTTTAAAAGTACAGGCACCTGTACACACATTCTCCTTTTTATGTAATTGAATTTATGATTTAGATTGCAATGCTCTGGTACATTCCAACCTTCCAGTACCTAAAGGGGCTACAAAAAAAGCTGGGAAGGGATTTTGGGTAAGGGCATGGAGTGACAGGAAAAGCCTTTAAGATGAAGAGGGTATATTTAGATCAGATATTAGGAAGAAATTCTTCTCTGTGATGACCATGACAGGTCACCCAGAGAAGCTGTGGCTTCCCCATCCCTGGATGTGTTCAAGGCCAGATTGCACAGGCCTTGGAGCAACCTGAGATAGGGGAAGATGTGCCTAACCATGGCAGGGGTTAGAATGAGATGGGGTTTATGGTCCCTTCCAACCCAAACTATTCTGTGATTCTATGTAAATAACTTGTACTTTCCTAATAAGCAATACAAAAGCAATTCCTAAGAAAAATCCATTCATGCCAACAATATGAATACAACAGCTGTTTTGTTACTTTTTTTTGGTTCATTTTTTAAAATTTTATTTCTGCAAATTAAATATATTCTAGAGGATTCATATATTATTTTTTCTCCACAGAAAACTTCACTGCACAAGAAACTACATCCATATGAATTTATTTGCATCTTTTATCTTGCGTGCCACAGCAGTTCTTATAAAAGACACTGTATACTACAATATTTACTCAAAGAGACCAAATGATGAAACTGGATGGATATTATACCTCAGTCCAGAGGTAATGAGTTATTTCATAACTAATAGTAAATGTGTGTTGCTAGTGGTCATAACAGTTACAGTTTTGGAAATTTGCCATCATCAAGTTTTGAGGTGTTGGTTGATCAAACTTTGGATGTTGAAATTCTGCTAATAAAATTTGGGGTAATCAAGATAAAAATCTGATTTGAGAAATTTTAATAGATTGATTTTATAGGAAGGCTCTTATGGAAAGACAATATTAATGGAGTACTAGATTTAGAAACAGACATTTAAGTAAAACAACTCACACCTGCAACTTTCAGGAAGAAATCTCAGTACTTATTTGGCACTTATTTAACACCGAATTTATTCAGTCCTTATGCATAGCATAAAGCAGTGCACACAAATCTTGCTTTTCAGACAATAGTACCTGTAGTGGTTTAGGAATGGTATTCCCCAATTTGGTGTTCACTGAAACACCTGCGGCGGGATGGAGAGACCATGGATTAAAATAAGAACAGTTTACTGGAAACAGTAATGATGTAAGAAAATGAACATCAGCAATACCAGTGACAGAGAGTACAAGATAGGCAAATGATTCACACCAATCACTCACCATGTGGAACCGACGCCACCTGACTGCTCAGCCAGCAAACCGGAAAGATGCAATTGCCCTGTGCAGGGCTGGGGTGGGATTGAACAACCCTGGGATCCTGCTGTGCATCTCCTGGCTGCTGCAAAAGTTGCACCCACCCAGGCAGGAACCAGAACAGTGTCACACAATGTATTTCTTCCCTGTGAGAGTGGGAAGGCCCTGGCACAGGCTGTCCAGAGAAGCTGTGGTTGCCCCATCCTTGGAAGTGTCCAAGGCCAGGCTGGACAGGGCTTGGAGCAACTTGAGATAGTGAAAGGTGTCCCTGTCCATGATTGGGGGGTGGAACTGGATGATCTTTAATGTCCCTTCCAACTCAAACCATTCTCTGATTCTGTGATTTTCTGGGAAACAGCACTAAGAGGGCAAAAAACAGTATAAAGGCTTTTCTGTACTAGGAATATGTATTAATTTTCTTATATTTGTTTAGAAAATGGAATAACAACATATCATTTGCGACCACTGTGAATCAACTATACTTCTATAATGTTGTAGGAGCAGAGCTTGTGCATGTCAACAAGAAAAATTACCTGCAAGATGTTAATACTGACTATTATTTTAATAGCTCATCAGTAAAAATTCTGATATGCGGATTATGACACCTATATTTACAATGATTCCTGATCTCTCATTCCTACAGATTGTAATAATTTGCAGGACTGCCCAGTTTTTCATGCATTACTTTGTTGGGGCAAATTACTTTTGGCTATTAGTAGAAGGAATTTATCTACACACATTATTGATAACTGTGGTACTCTCTGAAAGACGACTGCTGCAGACATACATTGTGATAGGATGGGGTAAGTTCATAACTGTTTCTAAGTACTTGATTATGTGGTGCTTTGTTGAGTCAGTGGAGGATATTTTATAATGAAGAAGGTAAAATCTGAACTCTGTTACTTTTGAAACCAGAAATTGTAAATTAGAGCTTGCCAGTAGTGGTACATTTATGGCAGCTCAGCTTGACCTGCACGTACAGGAATTAGCAAAATTGGTTCAAAAGAAAATAGGAGCCTGGTGGGTAGAACAAGAAGAAATTTTACTATATTTGATTGTATATTCTGTTGTCACTGAATCTTATGCTACTAGCAGCAACTTCATTTCCTTATTTTGTATTACAGCACCTAGGTAACAAAAAATGTCAAAACATAAGCAATTTTCTTTTAAATGTTTCTCTTCCCACCTCACCTGAAAGTTCTTCAGTGTGCTTTAAGGCAGAGGACAATCTGAAACACTGCATCAGTGAGGTCTTACATTTCACGCATTTTTCATGAAATAAAGACAATGTAATGTTAGTTACAAGCATCTAAACAATTTTGTATATACTATATCCCATAGTCTGACACTTTTTTTTTCCTTACTCAGTGAGTGTAATTCTGTATCTTGCCTGGACAAAGGAGAAAATCAAGGCTTCCCATTTACAAATAATCATCTAAAAACTGCCTGTACAACTTGCTGGTCTTTGAAACTTTAAAATGATGATTAAAAAATGTCATCTTAAATAGTATCTAAGTTTGTTGCAAGAGCTATTGATTCAAATCCAGCGGTCTAATCTAAGAAGTAGAATAGAAGCGTTAGCCATAAGAAGTTCCGACTATAAAACTTTCATCAATATATAGCTTTACAAGATGGTTCACTGTCACCCCATCTGTGTCTATTGAACTGTGCTGAAAAAAGTAAAATTGTGTGTCCAGGACTGTGTGACTGTCGTGTACAACCTACTTAAAAAAAAGGAAAAGTGATTTTTAAAAGGATGGTGGTTAATTTTTCAGTTGGAAATGAACTATTCCATATTTAGTGTGGTATACTTCTTGCAAAAATTATCTAATAAATTGAGGTCAGATTTTAAAGAGATATTCAAATTCAAATGTAAATTGATGAAGGTGAAATAACTGAAATTTTACTCGTTAAGTTGGAATGCTACAAAATAAACATGCTACACATTTAAAGGAAATTTTTGGTTATTGTTATCAAGGCTGTGACAGTGTCCCTGTCACTTTGGCAGTCATTCATGTCACTCAGTTTCAGTTGTCTAAAAGCTATACTGAACTTGCTTTGTAATAATCACAAGGAATGAAGACAGGTCATTTTACTACTCTTTGACATTTACCTTATCCCTTGGATTTTAAAATGGAAATTGGATAGCATCCAAATCAAGCTACTGCAGAAACTCCTAAAATTAAGTAAATTTGAGATAAGAACACTTTTATGCTCTTCTAATATGACCATTTATTAATAAAGAACCATTGTAGAAAAATGTCCGTGCTTAAGGCAAGATTTGAAACAGAACTTCAGCATCCAAATAACCACACAAACCTCAGTGAAACAGTTGCAGAACTGAGATATAAAGGCCTTTTGAAGTATACCAGATGGTTTTGTTCTACATTAACTCTCTTGCCTGAAAGAATAACGATCCGTTAAAGAAAACCCAGAAGACTTAGATGACTCTGACAGAAATGGCACATGTTTACTACTACTGATCAGATTAAAAGGCACCTGACTTATGTCTCTTAGAGTGTTTGAACCAGGTTTTGAACACACATGACATAGTATGTATTGTTCTAAGGATGTCAGTAGAACTTATGCTTAATTTTGTGCATTGTGTAATATCGTTATTGGAGACCAATAAAAAAGTATTTGGACCCAGCAATGTTGGCATACTTAATTAGGAACATTAAATCAGTTAGTTACAAGTGAACATAAAACTCAGTTGGCATTGTGTCAATTTTTCCTTTTGTTAACAATTAGAACACTTCTGCTCTTTTCTCCTTGTTTTGCAATTTTAAATCCAAAATAAGTTTTTATTTAGCTGCCTGTAACAGTAGAAGAGCTCTGTTCAGCACCTAATACCTCTTAGTTCTTCAAAGACCAACTAAGAACCATCTTATCTCCAGAAGTTAAGAAATTCAGGTTGTTTTAGCAAGGCCCATGAGAAGCAAAGGAGTTCTGAAGTTCAGATGACAAATGCAGAGTCCTCACTACTGCGCACCATTTGAACAATTGAATAAAGTGGAAAAGCTGAGAGGACAGAAGGAGGATTAGACAGAGGTGTTTGCAATGGGGCCACACACTTTTTCAGAAATGGTAATCCACGCATAGAGAGCAACTACTGCAACCTTGGGAAAGGTTTAAAAAAAAAAAAAAGTTGATCTATTGATTAAATCAAAATTATTTCATTGTATATCATAAGCTGACATTTTGACATCAGATGAGAAAGGAGCTCCAGGAAAAAAATCATCAGATTTTATTGAGGAAGCATGTACAGTGGGGAAAGGCAGGTTTACTGCATAATTGGAAAAAAACCGATTTTCTTTTCACATTTGAAACACGAGGACTGTTCTACAAGTTAAGGTGAAGTTTAACTTAACAGAGTAAACAATTTGATGAAAATTGTTTAATTTAATGCCTATGATGAAAAGATAAGGAAAGCCTAAGCACAGTTCCTCAAAGATAAAACTGAAGTACTTCCAGGTTCCAAGGCAGAAATTTGATATATGAAATCTTTTTTTCACCAAATGCACTCATGTATTTAAGCTGAAAAGGACATCTTCATCTATGTCACTACTACTATGTCAATATTACAACTCAGATTTGGGGATTAAATCTAAGTACGTATTGAGACATCTCTGTGGAGGATAATGTTTTGTCAGGACAAATACTAAACACAAACTGGAATATTCAAATATTGCATTTTGGCATATGGACAGAAATTTGATGGTTAAAATTGCTGCAAAAAATTCATCTTGCCCCAAAACAACTGTAGTTTTTACAAAGAAAAGGTAGATGACAAAGAAGAAGATAAAATACATTCCTGTTTCCTTTCCTGCACAGTCGGTAATGAGTCATGTGTTCCAGATCAACTTTCTTATGTTTACAGGCAAATCAAGTAGTTAATATTAAAAAAAACCCTTAACCTTTTCTGATTATCTGACTATGAAGTCAAGTTTCATATGATTAAAAGAGAATTTTTAATTTTTTCATCCTCATTCCATCTCCCCGCCCCATCTCTCCTCTGCTCCCCCAGTATATCATTTCTGCTGTGCTCATCGAGTGTTCTAAGGGGTGTTTTCAGATCAGAGTTCCTGTGTTACATTCTTAGAATCTGGTAGAGTTTAAATCTTTAGTTCAGTCTACCTGTGGAGGAGGGATTTAATTTTATATAACAAGGTTAAATTCAGGTCACTAATACTGAGATTCTCTCTAGAACCAAAGTAAGAAGACAAATACCTTTGTACACTGAATTATTTCAATGTTTCAGTGACGTGGGATGTTACCTTAATCTTTTATGCATCTCCATGTATAGGTACATTGGAACTTATCTTGTTTCCTACAGCATTTTTTTTCTCTGTCCTTACCTGTATTCATCCATTATGCTGCTGTGACAACTATTTCTCAGGCTTGTAGTTTTGAACATGCTACTCCATTCCATTTTTGGCATCTCTTCTTTTCCTCTTTTGCTTCTTCCTCATCAGATATAAAATACTTTCCTTCACTTTCACACTTATTCCCATCCTTCCTCATCTAATAAAAGTTCCTGTCAATGCCTAACACCACACTCCATTGTCCATTGCCAAGCCTCTGAGCTTTGTCCTCTGCAATGCCCTACACTTTCGAGGGTCCTTCTCACTATCCATGCCTTGATTTCTCTGCTCCCCTTCAGATTCCTCTTTAAAGGACCCTTGTACTCTATCAATATGGCCATATGAGCACACAGGTTGCTGATACGCCAAGACCACTGTCTTTCATGTGTTTACTGTTGCTTAACCATACTTCCATACCTCTCTAAATCACTTTGTGGCTTTGATCACCAGCTTGTTGGAATAGTGGTGACTAGTTATTTTATTCCTTGTTCAAACCGCAACAGACAAGTTTGTTAGGAAATTTTCTCACTAGTGTAACAGTATAAATAATAATGATCCTGCTGATTATTATTATTACTATTATGCCTCTTCTATTGCACTCATATCTGCACCATATTCACTGATTTCCTAAAGGCTTCCCTCACTAATTAGCTTAATCTCTTATTTATATTTATTACCATCACTACTAAGATGGGACATCTAGCACATATCTCACAAATGTGCATCCTCAGGGCTGAACCATGCTTACACTGACTGAGACATTTCCTCAGCTACTGTACAGGAACTGCCTTTGATAACATCACCTCATCATCCTGGGTATCACCTTTCCTCATGAGACCACATCATACTCCCCTGGATCTATAGCTCCGTTAGCAAGTTCTCCATGCCGTGATTGTTCTCTGAGACCCACTTGTTGCACCAATGCCATCTCCCACCCAAGTGAGACGCCTTTCATCTCTTTCCCCCTTTTTACCTGCTTAGAGATCTATTACCTAATTACTTTAGAGAGTATTTTGGTTTTGGACCTTTCCCTGTATTGCCACGCTCCAGCTTTCTCCCTGACCTTAGCTAGTGTCCCTGAATCCCGAATAATCCCTCTTCTGGCCCCAGTGACCCATATCTCATTTCATTTCTGCCACATCCAACACAAAATCTCCCATATGTTATTGAGCTGATGGAAGTGGATGGCCTGCTTGTTGCAGCTCACATGCCTTCTGCTTCTGATTGAGACTTGTGCCTGCACATATATAGACCATTGCAATAGTGCACTAATCCTTTATTTCAGGTTTTGGGTTTTTTTGTCCAGCCTGTAGCCTATGATTTCCAAGAAGGGGTGAGGGCAACAACAGGGGAATGGGGACCACAGATTCTCTTGAAGAGGTCCAGGACAACAATCCTTTATCAGCTCTTTTGATTAACTAGGCAGAGTTTCACATCTTCACTGAAAACTCTTTTAAGGTTCAACAACTGTTGCCCAAGGTAGTCTACGAGGCTTCATGTGCCAATTACTTTGAATTCTCAGGGTCAGAAATTTAGAAAATTTGAAAAGGTCAGCAGTGTGTGTTTGTGCATGTGTATGTATATACCAGTCTGAAAATGCAAGATTCAATTACACAATGAAGTTTCATTTTGTATTTGAACTACAAATGGGGAAAGCCAGGATCAGGTTGATTTTTGTACATTTCTAAACAGAAGACTGAAAAGCGCATATCTTTGCACCACCCTCTTCTGCAAGCTTGGCTGTAATTGATATCTTTTCCTTTCAGTTGTTCCGATACTGTTTGTGGGCCCTTGGGGAATAAGCAGATCCAAACTGGAGAACACTGGGTAGGTTACTAAAAAATGTGCCTGACACAAGTACTGATTACTAGATTATAAAATACATACAGCACCGATTGATACTTGTTACATTTTCAAGGTTCCTTTTAGTACTTTGACATTAAACTACTTCTCGGAATTCTCACATTTACTTATGCATGAATCAAGAAGTAGAATGAGCCTTCAGTGTTCCTGAGATGAATGTTATCACATCCAATGTTCATCCATTTACATGAAGCAAATTGTCAGCACCAACATCTTTATGGAGAGCATTCTGTCAGTAAGAAAAGGAACCAGTGCTTTCCTTGGAGGCCATCTACACTTTAAGTTTAATTCCTAACTATTCCCTGACATTTTGTAAAAAAAACCCCAATTATTATGGAGGCTAATGGCAAAACCTGATAGTCACTGAAAGTTGATACTAATGTATGTGTTCATATTTGGTGGAGGAATTAGTGACAGTAATGTGCACTAGTAAGCATCAGTTTTCCAGTCTTCTGGTCTTCAGTGATGCTGTTAGCAGTATGACATAAATTTTGTGGTTTGTGTATGATTTCTCTTATTTTCCTTTTATTATTCATGGCTTCTAGAGAATTTAATTTGGAATGCTAATATAGATAATAAGCAGCAACCAAACAATAATTCCAGTCTCACAGGGTTAGATGTTATATAAATCATAAATGACAAGCCAAGATAGTACAGAACCTCAGGCTAATTAGCAAGAGGAAACATGTGCATAGGACAAATTAGAAGGCTAGAGAAGGATAAAAGGACATAGATTCAAGGAAACAGTATGCATATTTTTTAGCAGGACAGGAAGCAATTCCTGTTTACTGCAGAATTATTAATTTACTCATTTATAGTTTCCGATAGATAATTTAAGTAGAATGAATTTCATTATGAAAGTTTGATGTCATATACACTTATTTTGTGGATCCAAAGACTGAATTTGCCAGATAGTTCTGAAGTTTGTGGTCCAGGGAAACATCTCTCAACATTCATGTAGAAAGATCTTCAAAATAAATATAATTAGAGTTGCTGGTGAGACTCTTCCTAATTTTACTCTGTTTCTTCTGAGGGTCACCTGAAAAACATGTACTGCATCAACTTCCTTTTGAAATATATACACAGGTTATGTAAGCTTTCTAATTTTTTTTTCTATGAAAATAGAGTAATTATATTTCAAATTATTCTCCAGGTGCTGGGGAACAAATGAACACATGGGAATCTGGTGGATCATCCGAGGACCAATGTTGTTCTCCATTACAGTAAGGCTTATATAACCTGTATATTTTCCCCTCCTTGGTCTTTTTAATTAGTGCCTGTTTTGTCCTTCAATATTTTGGAACAAATAAGATACAGTTTCCTACTACAGAAATATCGAGGGGGATATAAAGTGACAGAAGGGATAAACTTTGGTTCAAATTGTGAGGAAGCAGTGTTACAAAATTAAAATATAATTTTGTACTGGAAGATCACATATCATAAATTATACGCCAATCAGGCTGAATAAGGCAATGCAAAGTTCCTCAGTTTTGCAATTTAGTAACTTTTTTTGCGTAGGGCTTTTGGTTTGTGAAAGGTAAATAGTTCATGACTCGTAGGTATTTGCAGGTCCCATTAGAAAGAAATATTTGCAAATTTTTCTGGGTCAAGTCAGCCAAATTTAATTAACAGAGGAGGGAATCAGTTGTAAAAAGAATGCCCAGGGCTTTTTGGGCTGCTTAGAGCCTCTTTATCTGAAGAATTGCAATCACTGTGGATTTTTACCATGTCCCACTTACCTGTCATGGTTTGGTGAAGAGTTGCATGACCTAAAGGTAAATAAACCGTTAACTGCTTTGATTGGAGAGAGTTGATACCATCAGAGTCTGTTACTGCTACTCTGTGCTCTCTGCTGCAGATGTGGCAATAACCTGCTTGTATTCCAGCCTCATCACAACTGTATTCCAGTTATTTGGTGGCAGGTTTTCCAAGTGTTTAATATCAATTTTACATTTATTTAATAGTTATATGACTAGTGTCATAACATTTATTTTAAGTAACCCATATGTATTTTCCTTCAAGGTTAACTTCGGCATCTTCTTAAAAATTCTCAGGATGCTGATTTCCAAACTAAAAGCTCAGCAAATGAGCTTTCATGACTACAAATACAGGTATGTAATAAATAACACAGAAATCTAGGCTCTTTCTTTTTATTTTCTCACAACATCGGAAGGTTGCCTGTTTACCCTTAGAGATTTACCTTCCACCAGCAGGTGTAACAGATACTCAGAGTATGATACAGGAAAGCTATCTGGGAAAACAGGCTCCACAGGCACTTTCTTCTTTACACTGAGAGGTAAAGGCAGGTCAGCACCTGTGTGCTGAGTTTTGTGGGCATTTTCACAAAGGCTTTGCCATGTGATGAGATCTCTGCTCTCAGGTATCTTCACTCACATCTGTGGCCTCTGCTTGTCGTGGGTTTTACCAGCCCCCCGGGCTGAAATGGTCAGGCCCAGGTAGATTTCCGCAGAAAAAAACAATCAAAAGTTTTAGTAAAGTCTTTGCTAATGACATATTTAAGAAAACGGAAGAGAAGGTGTTGTGGCAGAAAGAAATTTGGCAGCTATGTGAGGAGGGTGGCAGCAGGCCCCCAAGTCGGTGGCCAGGCCCTTCTCCCCCCGGCCTTGGGCCAGGGGCAGGCATGGCAGTGAAGTCTCTCCAGCTGGGATGTGTAACAGTGGAGAAACAAACTCCAGACAGAAACTGCCCAGCTGAAACATGCTGCAAGGATTCCAGCCCCGGCAGAGAGAGAGCAGAGGAGGACTTCAGATAACCAAAAGCTTTCAAGGTCTGTTCTAGCAGGAGAAGAACTGAGTTCCCCTCCTTCTCTCCCTACAGCAGGGGAAAGACTGAAAGTTGCAAACCCCTGCTACCTTTAGAAGATAACTGGGGTGCAGAGAGACCCCCCAGCAGTTAATGAGGCAATTTGTCCCAGAACAGATGAGTGCCTACAGAGGCTGTGACCCCTCGTGAGAGGTCTGAATTGAAGCAGAG
Organism: Pachyramphus minor; assembly: GCA_013397135.1. Lineage (NCBI taxonomy): Eukaryota > Metazoa > Chordata > Aves > Passeriformes > Tyrannidae > Pachyramphus > Pachyramphus minor. Next base: position 193,558 of record VYXB01003339.1, on the reverse strand, counting down.
TCCTGCTAGAGACCTGTGGCCTATGGAGAGAGAGACTTATGCCGGAGCAAGTTGTTCTGGTGGGACTTTTAGTCCCAGTGAGGGATCCATGCTGGTGCAGCTCACTTGTGACCCAAAAAGGACAGCAGAGAATGGAAGAGCTGTTGTCCTAGGTGGACCCACAAGGAGAGGTCTATTTAGGACTATCTTCAGTGGCGATGGGACCTCCACGCAGCAGAGGAAGGACTCAAAACCANGCAGGTCCAGCCCTGAGACGGACATGCAGCAGAGGCAGCTGAGAGAGAGAGAGCTAAAGGAATTTCCAGCTACAACACACTGAACCTGTTGTCCTCAAGATAATATAAAAGACACTTTATAAGTGCTGCAGTAATTGTTTCAAAAGGAAGAACCTTTCTTTCCCTTTAGACTGATACAAAAGGAAAGAAATGCTTTTGTAAATACTTATGATGATTTCACATAAAGAAGACACCTTTCTCTTGAACTGAAAAAGCAAAGAGAAATGCTTTTGTTAGGACCTGGTACTCAGCCAAATATCCAACTCCACAGAAAAGGGACCTTTCCCCTCCCTTGCTTTCCCAAGGCAGGGGAAATAAAGACTGAAATCCCGAGACGAGCCACCAAACTTGTAAATACCAACCTGACATTCTTTTTTTTCATAAGATAAGCTAGTTTAATTAGAACTGTTGTAGTATATGTTACTTCTTAGTTTTTATCTTACTAGTAATAAATCTTAGTATTATATCCCTTATGTCAAGCCTCTGTTTGTCTGTATAAAACCTCTCTCAGTTTATAGTAATTGTGTGGAGGGGGTAGTTCGAGAAAAATTGATCCCTGGTAAAACCCACGACACTGCTGTTGTGATGCATTTTTGCCTTGAATGTGACAAAAGCTCCTCAAAAGAAAAGGGTGTGTAGAAGATTTGTGAGACACTGAAGTGTCTCTTAGTGTTTCTGATCTACCTTCTTCCTTAGCCTGCACTCTCGTAGGCCCTGGTGTGAGCTCTTTTGGAGGAGTCTCAATGGTACATCATGTTGAAGTCTTGGAGTTGACAATTTCACACACATCTCACTTTGTGGGAACTACAAGGGCAGGCTGTTCTGCAAGGAGCTAAGGCTGCAGTGAAAAGCTGGAAACAATGGAAACATGAGGATTTAACTGCTTTCCACATCCCAGCCCTTTCCTGTTCTTAGTGTCTTTTAGTAATGATACTAAACCAGGGGTTTACTGAACCCCTGGTTGCTACTACAGTCCTGCCTTGCTAACATGAATTACTTTATTGTCAAAAAGGACCAGGCAAGGGGAGGGCAGGATGGAAATTTCGCTACTAACTTCCTCTTAAACTCAATATTACATCCCTAACAAAAGAATATTTCCATTTAACTTCAATGGTCAATGTCCGAAGGATCTCAGCTATATTCTGCAGATTGATACAGGAAGGTGGTTGTGATGTACAGACAGCAATGCCTATATTTAACATTGTCTAATGTTTTGTATTATATTTCACTTTCTACTGCTTCTAATTTTGCTAAACTTTTAAAGATTCAAGCTATTCTTCATAATGCAAATCATCCTCAGAATTCACTTTCTTTTGAGAGCTCTTCTTTCATCCATATAAATATGTCCCCAGGCTTGCTAAAGAAGATTCTCTTCTAGCAAATTATTCTAGTTGCATTTTTTAGGAAATAGATGACTGCTGACAGTACTGCAGGATGTTCTTAATGCAGCTACCAAGAACTCTCAGCAGTGATAGGAAGGTCTAAGGATCTTGTTACTAGACTATGCATATTTAGCTATGTAAATATTTTTCTGTTACCTAACAGCATAAGTTTGATGACAGTGGCCTTCCTGTTCTATTTCTTGTCCTTAACCTTTCACCTTAAACTCAAAGCCCAGATTCCTTACGGTTCATACCTTTCTGATAGGGTATTTCAAAACTCATATCTGAGGATTTCTTCCCCAAATCACAAAACTGCTAATACCATTCCAGAATCAGAACACTGAGGGAATGTTTCTGGAATCATTTCTTTGCAGCTGATTTTTTTTTATATTTGTCCCAAGGATACTTAAAAATACAATAATCAAACATTTTCTTTTTAAGATTGGCAAGATCTACTCTTGTGTTGATTCCATTGTTGGGGATCCACGAATTTGTATTTACCTTCATCACTGATGAACAGGTGGAAGGGCTTCCAAGACATATAAGACTTTTCATTCAGCTGACAATGAGCTCATTTCACGTAAGTACTGTTTTGCAAGTACTGTTTTTAGGGGTCATAGATCCATATGCATATGCTGCTTACCTATACATACCACAGGTATAGAGAATTCTTATTTAATATTATTCTCCAACCTAAAATGTCTCTAAATACAGTATTGCAGTGACAAGATAAACATTCACAAACTGCATATTCAAAATATGATAGTCCCAAACACCAAAAAAGGAGTCAGACGTCCTCAGAAACAGTGATAATAGGTGACAGTTCATCAGAGACCCCTGAAAACAGGATTAAAGTGGTCTATTTAAAATAATCTTTGATAATAGGTGACAGTTCAGCAGAGACCCTTGAAAACAGGATTAAAGTGGTCTATTTAATATAATCTCCGCCAAAATCATAACTATGAGAATGTCTGTCCTCATCCAAGGTGTGGGCTCCATTTCCCTAAAGCATCTGTTCATTCACCTGCACGTCTGCATCGTTACCTGCACATTCACCTGCATATCAGATCTGCAAAGTGTCACTATGGGCTCCTAGACATACACTCACAAAAGTACTGTACTCATAAATTTTTAGAGCTAGGAGAAAAATTGTCAGAGCCCTTACATGGATGGAACAGACAGATGGACCAGTGTCTGCAGGTGGAAAAGAAGTTTCTTACCTATGCAGTCAGCGATGTTTTACAGACGTTCACACACTTGACTCCTCTTCAGTCACCCTGCCTTAGTCTTGTGAAAGTAGGCAGAAACTTGAGGTAGGAAAGGAAGAGAGTTTGACTATTGCAACCCTGTGGCAAGCCTGAGGGGGTGAAGGACTCCACTCCAGTTAAATAGCCAATCCTAAGTAGTCCTAGTCATAGAGTGAGCTGTCATTGGAACTCTCAGATGACCACTTATGCACAGGTATAGGTATGCTTCCCTATAAGTGTTTGCTCTCCAGTTTGCAAAGCCAAAGAACTGGACACTGGCACAAAGCACTGCTGTCTGCTTCAGTCTGAGATCTGCAGGGCTGCTGAGTAATGACTTTTCCAGGTAGTACTAATGAACCTGCTTAGAAAAGTTGTCCTTTACCTTTGTCTTCCTGTCTTGACCTTCTTAGGGCAACAGGACAGCAATTTCCAGGTCTCCTCTCTACTGAGGAACCCAGCAATCTCTCTGGCTACAAGTCCTTGATGCTCACTAACTCAGTCCTTGATGCTCACTAACTCACTGCTCTGACACATGCTGCCCACTTCTGCAGCCTGAGGCATGAAGTCATCACAGCATTGCTGCGCTTTTCCCACAGTTTATGGTGATCCTTGGTTTTAACCTTTATGTATGCCCCCACACTATGGTGTATGTATGCATCAGTGTTTTGACACTGTTTTTGAGGCTCCAATTAAAAATTTCCACTACAGCTTGAGAGGAAAAATGTCCCAGTCAGCACCAGAGAGTTCCTGCAGAGCCACAACCCTGCAGGGCCCGCTGACATGGTGTTCACAGAACCACAGAACGGTTTGGATTGGAAGGGACCTTAGTGTCAGAGTATGCATTCCTTAGTTAGACATATCCTTACTTGGGGACGTTACAGTGACTAGATGTTATTTTAAAAACACAGAATCATTTTAAGTTAAAATTACATTTACTGGATTGTACAGAGAAATCTGATATATAAACCAGCTTACTCATCCTTTCTAGAGAACACAAACTTCATTCCTTTTAGAGAAACATTCATGTGCTTGGCTGCATGTCATGCTTTAGAAGCAAAATGTCTTTACAAAATACCTAAAGATCTTAGCTAATGTTTATTGCAGATTCTCTTTTTTAGCTATGACATTCTTTGTGACGGGAATAGCCAAAAAGCACATCAACTATACACAGTTACATTTGTTTAGTCTGTAATTCTTCTCAATAGTTTTAAAAGATAGTTAAACTGTTTTGTTAAAGAAAAACAATTACCCCTCGGATCTTATCCGGAGGTTTAACTCAAACATTTTCAAGGACCACAAAATTAAATTCTAAATAGGAGTTCTGCTGTAGGTATGATGCTGCTTTGCTTTAGAAAGTGGAGCAATCCAAATATCTTGGCTCCCTGGTGCATGCAAACTGCTAGCCACAGGCAAAAACTACTAGTTTCTGGTGGAGAGAACACAGTATTTAATGAGTAATTTATCATGTTGCCATTGTCAATGGAACTGAAAAACAGTTGTGAGGCTTACGTGTGCATCTATCCTTTTCTATTGGTGTTTATGCTAATGAACATTTCTTCTGGATTTATGTTCTACTTTTTCACTCAAACTAGGATAATTCAGAAATTGTGTGTTTAAGAAGTCACAGCATATTGGAAAGATTTCTAAGTGTGAAATTCAATTCATTGGGGAAAAAAACCGAGTAAGCATTAAAGAAATCAGGATATAATCAGCAGAATTTTTCACCTTCTGGTATGATGTCACAGTGCTGCCGCTTGTCACTGCATGCTCTGGTCCTGCAGCAGCAGTGAACTATATTCACAGTGGGATTTACAAACTGAAATCAGCACAGAGACGTCACTTGTGTTCACACAGGCAGCTCCTAATCTGTTGAGTCTCTGCATTTCTGGCAGTGGTTATCACCAGGTTTAGCAGTCACAGGACTCAACAGCACCATGTAGTTAAAATCCTGTTTCTGCTTCCAGTGCCTGCAAGGTTAAATGTAGAGCTCATAAATAAAACAAAAAAACCCAAACGACCCACCCGGTAGAGACATTTCCATGAACTTTCTACCTAAAAGCTGCAGGAGCAGTTCTGCATAAAAAAAGTTACTAATGACCACTAATGACTGCAGTATTTTGTGATTTTTTTTGCATATTTCCATGAAATAATTCAGATGAAAAAGATTATTTAAAAGTTATGTTGATAAATTACATGCCAAAATTAACTATATCTTGCTACCATAACCCAGGTGAAGCATGAAAAATTATAGAAATGATACATGGAAATACATGGAAATAGCAACTGTGACTACTATTTCTCCTGTCCCTATTTCCACTGGTGTGGCAGATAAACTGCTTGTTTTCATACTTACTGCATATATGATTAAGGAATTAATGACTCCAAACCTTTCAGGATTGCTAGACAGTAGCCTCAAAATGCTATTTGTTAATGCTAGGTATAATGAAAAAGATTGAAGATTCTGGGTATGTGAATTTCTCTTTAAGCTTTCTGGAAAAGTATGAGTGTGAAACCAATTGAATGCTGTCAGCTGCATTGTATATGGTTATAGCACCTTTGTAGTTGTGATATAAACATTGCCTTGAGACTGAGATTATTTTTCTCTTAATCAGAACTTGTGCCACAGATGCCTTTAGACACACCAAAAGAATGTAATTTCCTGAAGAATTGGGAATAAATCTGCATGTCTGTGCCAGCCTGTGGGGTTGAGATGCAGCCTGTAAGCTGCTTTGGTCTGAGATCAAACACAGACAGAGAGGGGCAAATAGAAAGAATAATTTTGGTGTTGGTTTAAAACAAGTTCTATCTCTAGGATTTTTTTAAGGTGTTTATTTGTATCAATTTTGAAGGAGCAATAGCAATTCAAAATAGCTGTAACACTCAAACCAGCTGCACTTTGAACTAACATTAATCACTTAATATACAACTAATTTGTAAAAAGCACCCAAATGAAATCTGTTTCAGTAGTCTCATATGCAAACCCCAACAAACATATAGATAATATGACAAACCAAGCTGCATTTTTTTGTCTTACCATGTTTAGAAATAGCAGCAGTGGTTTGGAAAAAAGTATTATGTGCTAGCAAAATGAAGTTCAAACTGGGTTGTATAGTCTCTTCTTCTCAGTATCTGCACCAAATGTGCCCTGCACTTGCCAAGAAAATGCACAAAAGCAAGTGACTGGGCACTTCAATAATAAGTAAATGCAGGCAACTAGTTTGCTGTTTGAAAATTAAGCAGCACTGTTTATATTTATGGCTTTAACAATGTCATCCTTAAACTAAAGCTTCAGGTGTTTCCTGCACACTGACTTTTTCCTCTCACTTTGTTTCTCTTACAGGGTTTTTTGGTAGCAGTTCTGTATTGCTTTGCTAATGGAGAGGTAAGACACAGTTTATGAGGAAGTTTTTAGTTTGTTAGTAAAATATATTAATGACATTAAGGGGTTTGTCCAGCTAAACTTTTAACCCCCCAGCCCAAGGACAGAGGTTCCACCACCTCTCTGGTCCTCTGTTCCAGTACTTCTCTGTACTCAGGAGGGAATATCTTTTCCATATATTGTCATAGAATCATGAAAGTGTTTTAAGTTGGAAAACACCTTAAAAAGATTGAGTTCACCTATTAACCCAGCACTGTAAGTCTGCCACTAGACCATGTCCCCAAGTGTCACATCTACATACATCTCTCCAGGGACGGTGACTCAATCACTCCCCTGGGCAGTCTGTTAGATATAGAATATTTTGCTAATGTCTAATATAAACCTCTCCTTGTGCAACTCGAAGCCATTTTCTCTTCTCCTGTCCCTTGCTCCCTGGGTGCAGAGCCTGATCCCCCACCAGCTCCCCCCCCCTGTCAGGGAATTGCAGAGCCAGAAGATCCCCCCCTGAGCCTCCTTTTCTCCAGGCTGAGCCCCCCCAGCTCCCTCAGCTGCTCCTGCTGCTCCAGCCCCCTCCCCTGTATATTTCAATTTATGATTACTGTCTCTTGTGTCCCTACTAAACACCTCTGCAGAGTGCCTGGCTCCATTTCCTCCTTTACATCCTTATAGACAGTATCTGGGCTTTGAAGTGTAAATATATCTCCTCATAGGGCAAGTGCCCCAGTGCTGATCTCTGCCAATAAGTTCAAGCTTATCAACACAGTTCCTGTACCGAGGGTCCAAAATTGGTCACAGTATTCAAAGGTGATCTGAGTAAGGGAGAAAAACTGCTTCTCTTGAACTGCTGGCTCTGCTTCTGCCCATACAGGAGACAGCTGCACACTGTGACAGCTGCACACTGCCTTATCACTCTGACTGCATGGAATCACAGAATCACAGACTGGTTTGGGTTGGAATGCACTTTAAAGCTCATCTCATTCCACCTACATCTAATCTAAATCTCTCTTCTTGTAGTTTAAAACTGTTCCTCCCTTGTCCTATCACTATCTGAACATGTGAAAAGTGGCTCTCCCTCTTTTTCTATGTCCTGTTTAGGCACTGGAAGGGGCTCTGAGGTCTTCCCAGAGCCTTCTCTTCTCCAGGCTGAACACCCCAGCTTTCTCAGCCTAACTTGGAAAAGCTACGAGCTACCTTGGAAAATGATGCTGTGTAGGCTGTGGAATTAATCTCACTTAATATTAAAGGTTTTCTAAGTTGAATCTTGCTGTCTGTACTTCCCTTGTATTTGGCCTGCATGCGGACTGTCACTGCTTGGAATAAGCAGACACATCAGAACACTGGCACAGGCAGCTGGCATGGGACATACTACAAACAGGGCTACAGGAGTTTGGACACCTTCCTAAAGACACCAGTGAAACAAATGGATGGGCTTTATACAGAAGGTAGACCAGATATTCCTAATATCTATCAAGGAATAATGCAGTAATTTCAGAACTACTTAAATGAAAAAGAGGGCTGGCACTTGTCTGCAATAGAGGAGTGCTTCTCTGACACTTGTGAAGGGCACAGAACTGCTATCAGCTCTCATCAGCAGTTGAAAGTTGCTCTTTTGGCCTTCTACCATCTTGTGCAGCTGAGTTCTCAGGCCACAGTCCTGCTAGTTAGAGCCAGGGGAAGTCCCAGTCCTCCACATGGGCCTGGAGCCTGCCCTCCAGCTGCAGCATGGGCTCAGGGTGTGCAGGCAGTGGGACACCCAGAAGGATTTTGGTCAGGCTGCCTGATAAATAGCTTTAACAAAACAAATCAGCTACACAAGCATAACACTATGGCAAAACTGCATGGTCTTCATTTCCACAGCACCTGGGCTTCCCTCTTCACTCCATCAGGCTGTAAACAGGGAAGTCACTTGAGCTCTCCCACACACGTGCATCAGATTTGCAGAGGAAAAACTTTCCTTAGAGTGAAGAGGTTGGACTCTTCAGGTTGACTTAGCCAACAAGCCTGTTCCTACCTTACAAGGACCTTACCAGGTGCAAAGTGAACGCCCAAAGAGACAGGAAGTTCAGCACTTCACAGTTCCTCTCATTTTACATCTAGTATTTGTGTTAGTGAACTACAGGGTGGTCACAAGACATCACTATGACCACACTGTTTTCTCCTCCCCCCAGGTGAAAGCAGAGCTCCAGAAGCAGTGGTCTCGTTTCCTTCTGGCCGATCCCTTTGGCTGCAAACTCTGCTTTCTTAGGGAAAACATAAAATACCTCCAAAAATGTTCACAGAAACGAAAAAAACAGCACCTCAGCAGCAAACACCGCTTGTGCCTGGAGGTGGGCAAACCCTGGGGCATGCAGCTGCAGCAGGAGCTGGTGAGGCAGAGAACAGACTTCAGCCCGGAGCCAGGCTCTGCACTCCCATCCCACCCACGGACAAGCATGTCAGACAGCAGCGAGGGAGAGGTCACCACTGGAGAAACAACTGAGGAAGTCTTTGAGGAAAGTGAGATTTAGAAAGCTGTCCACTGGGACAGCACCTTCCAAAAGCCAATGTTGTGAAAGATTTTCTCTCACCTCCAGACTGTTCAGAATTCTGGGATGTGCAATGCAAGCAGGAAGAAGTTAATATCCCAGATGTTTCAGTTTTCTTAATCTGAGAAAAATCTTATCTGGATGTTGCTAACCTGTGTGGCTGGGTAGAAGAGGTCTGAAACAAAAAGTGCTTTGAGCTGACCAGTCTGGAAGGTAGCTGATGTTGAGAGTGATGTGCACAGGAAAGCAGGATATACTCTGGAAACAAGTAGACTCTGAATGCACATTTTGTCCCAGCAGCTTCATCCATACATGACTGCCCTTTGACTCACATAATAAAGAAGTTGTTAATTTTTCTTTTTCATAGGAGTGTTTCATAAATAAAGATATGTGTGTGGAAGACTCCTTTCTTCACAGATTGAAATCATCTCCCATCTCAAAAAATATCCCAATTTCAGAACAAACTAGACACATTTTGTTTAAGCAAAGTGACAAAATAGATATATATACTTATATACATTAAATCCCAAAAAATAAGCTTGGCTAGAACCAAACTTCTGCTTGCATTCTAATTCTCACATACAACTCATCCAGAGATCTATGAAATTGAATCAAGTTTGTTAAGATCCAGTTTCCAAAGTGGTGAACATGAGCCAACTGACACACTGAAAGGAAAAAAAGAAAGAGGCAGAGGAAAGGTTAGCAGGTAATATTTATCTGCAATATAAATGCCTACCCTAGGTCATACATTTTCATTCTCTAGCCTGCAGCCATTTACATAGAACAGTTATTCGTTTTCCCCGTACTTTACTGGCAAGCATTTTATTTTAACACAGGTGCCTGTAAATCTAAAAAAACCCATAACCTGGGCAACTAGCTCCAGGTTCGACCAAGTGACCTTTAGAGGATCCTTCCCACCTCAACCAGTCTGTGTTTCAGTGAGAACACCATATGTCAGATATCTGGTTTTAAGGGCTGCTTGTGGCTTCTATTCACACAGCTTGTCCCCACCAGGAGCCCATGCTGTGCCTGTCCTTCTGGCTTTCCATGCTCCTACATCTCTCCATGGGGTGGCTTTGTTCTCTGACCTCTGCTGCCAGCTTTGCAACCCCAAAGGACACTTTTTAAAGACAGGTGGCTTATATCTGCAATTTGTTGTTTGAGCAATATGACTGTATGCAGCTTATATAACTTACCAATGCTTTTAAAATTATTTATCTGACTATAAAGGTTTAGCCATGTAAACTTTAGCAGTTATCATATACTGTTTTGTTGCAAAGAACAGATCAATTAATTGACAAGCACTTGGTCAAGAACAGATTTGACTTATCACATTTCTGGCCCTTTAGAAAGTATTTCTTTTACTGTTCTGTCTTTAACAATCTATTTAATCAATACTTGTATATTTCAGTAATATATTAATAAAATGTAAATATTCAATTCATTTAAAAATATACTTGCAGTCTTAAAACACTTTTTATTTAAATGTGCATTCTGTTTATATAGCATTTTACTGCAATAGATTTCTTCAGCACCCACTGGAAACACCAGACATCACACATATGTTGTGTCTTCCGAATTAAAAATAGACTGATTTCTTCTAGAACTGGTGTTTAAGATATTAAAGAGCTTGAACTGGTTTAGAATGTGTTTTACCTGGGTTTTAAAAATGTGTGAAAACTGTAAGATTTTACCTCAGTGAAACAGTTTACTTTTTAATTGCATTGTAAAGTGTTTCAGATGGTCAAAAAACCCAGTTTTCTGTGCTCCCTGTAGCTGGATTTTTCCTCTCTACTATGTGTTTGGGCTTTTTGCCTCTTTCAGTTTATTAAAATCAACTGTTATTATATAAGCAGGCCCTCGAGGCCTGAGGTCTGATAAAAACAATCATCACATAGATTCCTTCAGAAAGCATGTTTTTAAGTAGATAAATCAGCAAGTTTCATCATAAGATTATGGCATTATTTATTATATCATTAAAGTATAGAAGTTGTTTAATCTGGATGGCCACACACATGAGGTCTTTTTAGAGAATTATTACAAGATCCTCAGTTCTAAATAAACTATTTCTAGAAGACAGCAGCGAACTCCACAATTCCAATATGTTTAGTTTAGTCAGTGGAACATCTGTGAGAAGTCTGTAGGAATGCTGACTGTCCTCTTGGGGAGCTGAAGGTCTGTAGCCAGGTATCCTCCTGGGATCTTCCTTCCACTCCTTGTGGAGCCCCAGAAGGGACAGTACAGCCCAAGGAGCTGATAAAGCCAGCTGCAGTAGGTCCCTGGGCTGTGACAGAAGCCAGATGACTCTCCAGGGATCCTACAAGCACATAAACTGGACAGACAAAAACAGTTGGAAGAAAAAACAAGAAATATGATCTTGCTTGGACAAAAAAAGAGGTGGAGGAGACAGATTGACCTAAACTGGTATTTTTTTACAAGTGACATTTTATGTAAATTACTTATCCAATTTGTACATAGACTAATTATCAGACAACAGAAACTTTAACATTCCCCCAGGGGTTTATGTTTGTGTAGACCCAGTAAGAGGCCTTTTCTCTTTATCAGTTTATTGCTCCCCAGATTTTCACTTCCCTATGAGAAAGCCTGGTAAGAGTCTGTGTTCTTCCCTCTTGGTGAGAGAGCCCATCCTCCCACAGTCCTGTCAAGTTTGGGTTCTGTGGAGTCAGTCCATTAAGTAAGACAAGGTGACATATTAATGCTTAGGTCATCAGAGACAATCCATGCCAAAACCTAATTCCCACAGCTTTGGAGTTGTCTTTGCCAAGGATTTTGCTTTCCATCAAAACTTGCTTGACCAAAAAAAAAAAAAGAGAGTTGAATTTCAAGTCTATAGCTTATGAAGTTCAGCAGAGCTTTCCCATTAGATGTAGTGTCATAATGATCCAATATGTACAAATAAGATTTATTCAGTCTCAGTAATCTGCTATGAGACATGCTATAAATCTTTATGTTACTACACCTAGAGCACACCCTTCCAGGCACAATGGCTCCTTCTCTCCAGACAGAGATGTCAACTATACGCTAATTATTCATGTGTACTTACATTCTTTGTTAAATATATTGCTTCTACATGACAGAGTCTGTGCATCAAAGGTTCAAAAGTAAAGCACAGACATTCCAGTCTGGAGAGCTCTGCCAGTTATGCCTCAGAATCGATAATACTGGTCCTTCCTTTCAGGACACAGCTTCTTCTTTGCTTCTGGCATTTTCTCACTTTTTCCCATGAGTCTCAGCTCTCAGTAAAGGAAATCCTGTGATCTGTAAAATTCTTCCAGATCTTAGTAAGGTTTTTTTTTTTTTTAATCAAGTATATTTTACTGACATAATCTTTTTTCAGCTTTCATAGCAACCACAGTTCTGGATTTTTAACTATTTCTTTTCAACCTGCCATTCAAAATCTCACAAACTCTCTGCTGTGCTAAAATGTCATCTTGTGTTTAGGTATCTTTGCAGTCATTCCTGGAGCCACACAGAACTACAGTGAGAAGCAGCTGCTTGTGAATTGTGTCATTGCAATTGGCTCCAGGAAATTAAGTTCAACTGTCACATAACCAGTCCTCAAAATCTTGAAGGCTCAGTTCCCTTGTGTATCATGTTCATCACATTCTAATAATTATTTTCTCCCATCACAGCTAAATACTTTCCTTGTTTGCTGTTCAGCTTGTTTCTTTGCCTTCTCTGGAGTCAGATCTGATTTTAAGCCCAGCATCCCCCTGCAGACAGTACCCAGCAAAGCCCTGGGCTGCTGACACAGAGCCTGGCCTCTTCCCTGTGTGTATCTGAGTCCGTCACTGACAGTCCTGTCCACCCAGCACGCCATCTCTGTCCCAGATGCCATAATCCTGATGATTTTACCCTGTTCTACATGGGCCCTTTCCTCTCAGGATCCTAGTTTCCCTGCCTGGAGTACCATATGATTTCCAGAAAATGGTTGGATTTGGAGGGAGTATGGCTTGCTGCCATGTGGAGACCTGACTCCATGTGATGTGTAGTTCAAACCACAGACATCACATGGGCCACATCCACAGCAGTGATGAAGAGGTCAACTGAATGCTCTTGCCTTCCTCTCCTCCTTTGTTTTTAAGTGGTGGTGCTTAGGTCTGGCTCTCTGTCTTGCTCTGGGGTTGCAGTGTCCCTGCTGCAGTCCCCTCCTCAGGCAAACAGCAAGGCTTAGCAAAGAGAGTGTAAAACACCACCTAGAAGAATCTAAGGAAAACAAAAACAACAACAACAACAAAAGCACTATGGGAATTCTTTAGCTTTTTCCTTTGTCCTTTGTCTCTCAGAGAAGGAAACAGGTAGATCTATTGAACTTTATTTGAAAAAAGTATCACAGAAGATCAATTGATCAATCACTGACTGAACTGTCTATTTATCTAACCATCTATCTATCTATCTACCTATCTGTTTTTCTGGTAACTCGAGTATAGTCAGAACATTATGCTGCCTAGAGCGCCTTAAATGTGGAAATCCCTGAGGTGTCCAGGAAAGACTGATGTTCTGCCTGGGTGCTGCTGCAGCTCTGCACACAGAGGGACAGTCCTATAAGGGGTAGTGGAAGTCAGCACAGAAACAGCAGCAGTAGTAGATAAGGCTGATGAAATCTGGTGGAAATGAAGAAAGTGGATTTGTGGACAGGACTTATGGAATTGAACACTCCCAGGAACAAGAAAGGGTGTTGCAGGATAACAAAGTAAACATATCATTTAGAGGGAAAGGGTGCAGAGTGGAGAGGGAGACAGCAACTGTAGGAACTCAGGGAATAAACCTCCTGAACTGCATCAGCAATCTGTGTGGGAGAAGAGCTGGCTGGAGCAGTGCCTGGATGAGAAGATGCCCTTGGATGATGTAATGTGTGGTGGGAGAGAGCAGGAAGAAATGGGGAGGTCAAAAGGAGAATCATTTACTGGAGGCATAATGGGAAGTTAAGGGTTTGACTCAGAAATCAGGCAATGAGATAGACGAGTGTGTATGGTCAAGGCAGGAACTGAGGGATCTGAAGGAAATGCCTGTGGCCGAGGGTAAGCGGGAGATGCTGTCTTTGCTGGGTGAGCAACAGGTAGGTGTGATGGTTAAAAAAGGCACAGGTCAAAAGCAGCAAAGAAAAATCTGTGCAAGAAAACCATTTAAACTGACAAGACCACCATTATGCTGGAGCCACTGCCTAGAGTCAATGCTTTGGTGATTGCTTTGGTGATAGCTCCACAAATGGATTGTGGAGAGCACTTAGTATTTTCACTGTTGTAACCACCTCATTTGTAAACTAAGCCTATGCCCAAACTGCTTCTCTAGGCCTTCTCTCCTGTACCATGTCACAGAGGTAATGCTATGGGAAGGTTATATGAGTTCCAAAAACTCTCGAGAGACAAAAAAATTGTCAAGTGCTGTTTAACTACAACACTGACACTGGGGAAGAAAGTACCTGAGCAGAGGGTCAAAATGTAATCTAGGGATTTATCAAAATGTATTTCATATGTTCATTACAAAGCTTTCTTGTCCCACCCTTCTTTAAGAAACTGGTGTGTACTGGTCCCTGGACACTGGACTATGTGGATGTTTATTCTAACCCAGATTTTTACTTTACACAGACTTGGGAGGTAAGAAATGAGTTTGCTTCAACAACAGAGAAGACTGAGCAAAAGCATAAAACAACAAAGAGCAAAAAGGCATTGAGCACACATCTGCCTGTAATATATGTAAGCGCCACAGCAACCAGACTGTTAGCTTTGCTCTTAAGCACACAGCTGCACACATTTGCTGGCATTTTCATGATAATGTGAGACAACATGAAGGATTCCTGAGAATTGTGAGCAGTGCTAAGATGGTGTCCTGACTAAACTCCCACATTTTCACATTTCATCAAAGTGTCATCCAGCAGCCTTGCTTCCCTTTACATAGACTTGGAGAAATTGAAAGGGCCATGGGAAGAGCCCCTGAAGCCTATACCTGTGAGCAGAGCCATGACTGGTAATGTAGAACTCAGCTACTGTAGAGTTCCAGTCTCTCTGAACAAACAAGCAGAGACAAATGATACAGTCTTAAAGAACTGGCTAAGTCTACCAAAAAAAAAAAAAAAATCATATCTCTGTACATACAAAGACTGTAACTTCTGCTGTAGCTCACAGACACTTGAGTGTTTGGTTTTCTACTTTAGAAAACAGGAAGTCAAAATCAAATCAGAGCTAGATGTTTTCATCCTCTGCTTTCAGGGACTTGCGAACAAACCAGTGCAAACAGCCTGGAGCACAGACCAGTGAGGCTGGACTGTTTGTGCCTACAATAAATACTTCACTAGAGCATGTTTGTAATTTTTTTTCATTTGTATAAGGACTGAGACAGTAATTTCCAGAATGAGATTAAGTAAGAAATGTGACATGAGTATTTCTGTGGTTTGAGTCAAGCTAGAAGATTCTGACTGCTGAAACCTCCCTTGTGTGTGAGGTTAGTTCAATATACGAAACAGCATTCCTTGGGTCATTTGCTTTCAACCATCAGTTCAGAAATTGCCATATTTAATGAAACCACATGACAGAAATGGTGGCTGGAACCTGTGTAGCAAACCAGAAAAGATTACAAGAGTTGAGTTAAACCAATTGCTTTAACTTCGCACACAGCTTTTCTTTTTAAGGGTCTCATGCAGGAGATAGGTCACATTGACCTCTGAGGGTTCAAAACCACTTTCAGCCCATTCAGCTTGTAGAATAAGTTTAACTTTTTCAACTGACTCACAGCAGTAGCTATGACTGCTCCTATTCCATGACCATGTGTGAATCCTTCCATGAGCACTGCAAATCATCATAAGCATCTGTGATCTTCTACAGCCTGGTTCTCTGTTCATCCTAAGCCCTGCAAGGCAGTTGTCTCTTCTTATGTTTGCACAGTGGCCAACACAGATGAAGACAGGCCCAACAGATCATTGTTAGGTCCCAAAGTGCACCAACAGGACTTACCTGCCCTACGGCTGCTGCACATACTCTCCAGGAGCACTGCTTAACTTCAGCCTGAGCCATGTTGTAGGTGTCTCAGGTATGTTGTAGGTGCAGTTATCTGCAGCTTTTCCTCTTGAATGGACCTCAGACCTTGCTTGTAGTCTTGTTTCTCAGTCCTGTGTTTGTCTGACAAAATTCCATGGATGAACCATGGATGAATCCCTTGTCTTGGGATGCCGATGAACCCAGTTAACAGCATCCTGGGTTTTCCACACTTTTCAGATCTGTGTGTCTCATCAGTGAGGGCTCTGCCTGTGCTTGGTCACCAAGCTGCTATTTTGTTCCACCTTCACGAAGCAACCCTGACTCTTGCTGTTTCCTGACACCATTTCTGAGCACATTTTTCATCAGGAAACCTGGTGATCTGCAATGGTTATATAAATCAAACATCAGAAGATGTGAGAAGGAACTTCACTGGGTTCCATTAGAGAATTGTCCAGCATACGATTAGGTGGCCCCTTTCCAAACTTGTTATCCTGTCATCCATCTGGCAGACATGCTGGTTGCCTTGGTGCTTCCAAAATTGCAGTCTCCCATAGTAAAAAACTTCAGCATTACTTCTTTCTAACATCAGGTTATGCCCTGCTCTTTAAGCAAGGTCTCACGTGCTGTCTAACCTCTGCTTTGCCCTAGAAAAATGCTGTAAGTGCAAGGCTTTTCCATGAAATCCCACCAAAGGTTTCAGATTAGGGTTAAGAAGTAATGATTGAAGTAAGATAAGTAATGTGACTGCAAGTCTGGTGGTGCCCTCTGATGACCATATATCAAGGTCATATACGAAGAAAATGATGCAGTTAGAAACATGTCACATGGCACATCACAGGACATGGTCTGTTACCTCTTCTTTCCTGGCCCTGTGGACTTGAGGCACTGTAGACTGACAGTGATTAAGAATGAGTCAATTGTGGCAACAAAACCAGATTTGAAAAAGCAGACAGCTTTCACTTTTGTGGCTGAGGGCATGATCTCTCTGCTGTTGGTTCCATCACCAGTCCTGGTAATACACCTTGCTATTTTCAACTGCCACAGCTGCAGTTCTCTAACAACATCCTAATCTGGAGCCCTCTTAAGGCAAAGAGGGAGGCACGCTGACATCTGCTGTGGAAGTTTGTCACTTGCACTCCAAAAACCGCACTGTGAGGCTTCGAAGTGTAGGGGAGTGAAAAGGCAGTGGACACATAATCCCAGTGTTTCTTCTCAGGGAGCAAGTTGCTTAGAAAAGAATTCATTTGTAAGCTATGCCTGACATAACATCACAGAATCACAGAATCTGCTGAGTTCGAAGGGACCAACAACGGTCATTGAGTCCAACCCTTAGCCCTGCACAGCCCCATCTCCAAGAGTCATACCCTGTGTCCCAGAGGATCACCCAAACCCTCCTGGAGCTCTGGCAGCCCTGGGGCTGTGCCCACTGCCCTGGGGAGCCTGGTCAGTGCCAACCACCCTCTGGAAGGAAGAACCTTTTGCTGAGATCCAACCTGACCCTGCCCTGACACAGCTCCAGCTGTTCCCTGGGTCCTGTCACTGCTCACAGAGAACAGAGATCAGTGCCTGCCCCGTCCTCTGCCCCTGCCCAGGAAACTGGAACTGCAGAGAGGTCTCCCCTCAGTCTCTTCTTCTCCAGCTGAACACACCAAGTGCCCTCAGCTGCTCCTCAAGGCCTTTCCCCATTTTCCTTGCCCTCTTTTGGACACTCTCTAAGAATTTAATATCTTTCTTATATTCACTGCCCAAAACTGTCCCAATGTTGCAGGTGAGGCTGCAGGGCAGAGCAGAGCAGGACAATCCCCTCCCTGGCCCGGCCGTGATGCTGGGCCTGATGCCCCCAGGACACGTTGACCCTCCTGGCTGCCAGGGCACTGCTGACTCAGGGCCAACTGGCCCTACCAGGACCCCCAGGGCCCTTTGCCAGCACTTCTTTCCAGCCTCTCATTCCCAGTCTGTCCGTACATACCAGGGGCAGAATTCCGCACTTCCCCTTGTTGAACTTCCTATGCTTGGTGATTCCCAACCCTCTGATTTGTCGAGGTCTCTCTGCAGGACCTCCCTGCCCTTGGGGGACTCAGCAGCTCCTCCCAGTTTTGCGTCATCTGCAAACTTGCTCAGTGTCCCTTCCAGTCCCATGTCCAAGTCATTTATGAAGATGTTGAAGAGCACAGGGCCCAAGATGGAGCCCTCTGGATCACCCCTAGTGACAGGTCCCCAGTCTGATGTCACCCCAGTCACTGTCACCCTCTGTGCCCAACCCAGGAGCTAACTGCTCACCCAGGACAGGATGTGTTTATCCAGCCATGAGCAGGACAGTTTGTCCAGAAGGATCCCGAGAAAGACAGGATCGAAAGCTTTACTGAAATCCAAAAAGACCACATCAACTGGCTTCGCTTGAGCCAGGTGGGCTACCTTGTCATACAAGGAAATCAGGTTGGATAAGCAGGACTTTCCTCTCATGAAGCCATGCTGGCTGTGACCAATGACTTCATTGTCTTTTATATGTTTTTCAATACCTCCAAGCATAACCTCTGTAACTCTACCAGGCACTGAAGTGAGACTGACAGGCCTGCATGTTCCAGGGTCCTCCTTCTCGCCCTTTTTTCCAATTTGTGGACAAGGAGCAGATCAAGGGGAGACTCTTTCTGAGTCTGTTCCCTTAGGACCTGTTCCATAAAGTTGTCACCCAGGTTTTTTAGGAATCTTCTGGCCCAGGTTGTACCACCTGTGTGATGCTCCCAGTTAATTTCTGGCAAGTTGAAGCTCTTCATAAGGACAAAGGCAGTTGACTTGGAAGTGTCCCTTAGTTCCTCAAAGAATAATTCGTTGGCATCATCATTCTGGCTGGGAGATTTATACCAAACTCCCGTGGTGAAATCAGGATTATTTGTTTGCCTCTTGATTTTCACCAGAGGCCACAGCCAACTGTGAGCTCCAGACATCCTAACCCTTTTACTACACAAAGAACCACCCCTTCACCTCTTCTGCCCTGCCCATCCTTCCTGAAGAGCCTGTAAACATCCAACAGGGCACTTCAGTCATGAGACTCATCCCACCATGGCTCACTTATCCCAAATCTCTGTGACCACGCCAAAGCTTGGAGCTCCTCCTGTTTGTTCCTCATGCTGCCAGCATTGGCGTAGAAACATTTCAGTTGTGGTACATTGTAGCCAACACCTCATGAGGCAGACTGAGCATCCTATTAGCACTCGTTTTCTCAAGTTTTGACACAAGATCCCATTGCTCATCACCGGCAAGCCTGGTTTTGCCCCTTTCCCCCTCCCAAGTTAGTTTAAAGCTCTGTTAACAAGCCCTGATAGCACCTGTGGTAGAATTCTTTTTCCCCTCTGAGAAGGGTGCATCCTGTCCTCTTGCCATGATGTTTTTCTGAGCACTGACACTACATCAGCACAGCAAATGGCTTGTTCAGTAACTCCCCAATTTGCATTTCAAAGTAATATCAAACACCTCTACAACAGAAAGTGCTGGTAAGTTGCAGTTAAATGTACCACAGTGTGGGGGACCCCAGCTGTTCTGGGGTCTCTGCGAGAACTGAAGACAGAACTACTGCCCATGGCAAGGTGGCAAACACGGACTGGAAGGATGTAAGACAGAATAGATTTCTAGTCTGTTATGCTGACTCATTGTTGTCAGATATGTGTGGTTTATGTGCCCAACTGTTAATTATTTATGTTAACGAGAGACCAATTGTGCCTTGACATTATAGTCAGAAAAGTGTATAAAAGTCGCAGCGGGTGTACAATGAAAGGTCCTGTTTTTGGAAGACTTGTTGTTTTGACCACCCCAACCACGACACCACAGCATGTGGAGGGTAGTGACCAAGCTGGTCTATACCATGCACCAGACTCTGAAACAGCATTCTGAGATTTTTTCAACAGATTTAGGCTACTCTGCACAAGGTGCGAAGTCTCTGCTGTGAAAACTAAGCTTCCACCTGGAACTTTTACATCATCTTGCCTTCAGTGTCTTCTTCTGCCACTCATCCCACCTCTGTGCACAAGCACATGGAGTGCTGTGAGATGCCCTTCTGCAGGGAATTGCAGAAACAAAATTTTTACATGAGTTCCAAACTGGAAAAATTCTTAGAAGGAATCTCCACTGAGGTTTACAAGATGTGTAGATGGGCTACCTTCAAGGTGCTGAGTCATATCTTGCTGGAAGGTGGACTTGTGTTCTGCAGAATCTCAACTCCTCCATGCTCTGAATTCTGTCTCCACAGCGCAGAACAGCAGGTTGCCCATGCCGGTCACTGTTCCAGGCAGTTGTTGGATTAGACTGGATTTTGGCAGGGCCAATGTTGCCTATGTCAGAAAACCTGTCACTATTCATGTTAATTCAAATATTCAAAGGAGAACAATTTTTAGTAACAACATTTTAAATCAGTGTTTTCTCTTCAACCAAGCTTCAAGCTGCATGTGAAACTTGCAGGTAAACGACTGGCTGGTTGAGGAAGACTTGCAGATCACTTAAAGCATGAAAGCATGCCCATTCCATGGCAGCTGCTATCAGGCTGCTCATGGTCAGCTTGCCTTGCTTATTTAAGAACCATTCAACTGAAGGTAGTTTCTGAAATTGTAGCGACAGTAAGGACTGAATGCATCTGACTATCATGCAAAGATCTGAAAAGGATAAGTACAAGTAGATTACACCCAGTGACGTGATTGCAAATTCAAGCTGCACTAAGCTGGTATCAACAAAGATGTCCATGTGCATGTGGCACCCCACAGAGTGCCTTTGATCACGCTGCACTCACAAGGTGTGGTGCTGTGGTAGAAGAAAAAGCAACTAGGTAAAGACAATTCCATGCTCAATGTGTCTCTGTACAGTTTATTTTACAGGAGATGAGATGAGCACTATGATGTATATAAACTTGCAGAACAATATAGGAAAATACAGTTTAACCATATGAAACTGTTTTACAGTAAGACAGAAAAATTACATATAGGAAATGCCTTCAACACTGAAGGACAAGATCCACAGCTGACATCAAGTAGTTTCCACTGAACTCTGGCAGTGAAGCTGAAGATCTGCCCCTTAAATCTTTTCTTCATTCAACTTAGTTCAGTAAGTGATTCCTTCATGTATTCTTAGGGAACAAAAGCCATCCTATAATTTCCACAATGATCCAAGATTTACTAGTTACTCAGACTAGTATGAGGCTGCATGATAAAATAAACTGTGTAAGGGGTCTATTCAGCCAAAATTTATGGGAAGTTACAAAATTTTGGTTAAGCTTCTTTAGAAATAAGTCATTAGTACTGGCAAAAGACAACTTTCTTAGAATTTTATAAGTATTTAGGAAAACTTACACAGAAAGGACCAAATAAGCAACTTTATTTTAGCAGAAAACTGATTTAGTGTATGACTGGTGATCTGGCCTGCCTATGAATCCCTGCTTATTACAGTGTCTGCACAACCGCCCAGTGGAATTCTCACTGTCTTGGGCTGCAGAAAACATGGAAATCATCTAAGCAGGAGAAGAAAATATTTGTCCAGTACTAGTACCTGCTATTTTCGTAACAGATAGAGGCTGCTGTCCCTAAAGACCTGCCAGACTGGTAAATGGACATCCAAATTCCTTAAGACTATTCTGATAATCTTAGCCATTCAATCAAAAAACTCCAAAGTAACAAGGGACTTCAGGTCAAGCATTCCCAAGTTCACATGACTAAGATTATCATGTCAGCAGATAAGAGATCCCTGGAATCACTATTCAGCTTTAGAGTTCCAGGACCAGAACCTTTCTTCTCAGCAATAGCTGTAAAAAGAGTTGTGGTGACTTCTTTTATTTTTATTTTTAAATTATTATTTTTATTTATTTTACACAAAAAGTGTAACTACTCAACTCTTATTCAGAATTATCACTGCATCCTATTTTTATGCAGAATTCCCTTCTTACTCTAGTGAGATCCCCACACTGAAGGATGGGCTTGAAGATTAGGTTCAATGCAGGTGCTTTTAAGTCTAAATTTTCCTATTCCATTTTCAGCATTGAGAATTTAGGATGCCTGTGCTGGACGGCAAGTTATCAGTGAGACAAAAGCAGGTCCTGGAGATGTGGACATCTTAAAAGAGGGAACAGCTCAGAGCAAGGAAGGGGGGCTGAGAATCCTGCACACATTTGTACACACTGGCTGCTCCTGAGATTTGGAAATTTGTACTGTGAACCTGTGTATTTTACATGCTTGTTGCAGATGCTATTTAAAGAGGCACTTAGAGGGGATCTACTAGCAGAATTTTAATTTGTGATACAAGCCATTACTCAGTTACTTGTTACACCAGTAGCCCTAAAAGACTGCGTATACTCTAAACTATAGTCCTATCCAGTCACTGAACCTGAATACAGCAGCTGAAAAGCTTTTTTTCTGAATATCCACTGAGTTTGTTTCTTATGACACACCTGAAATAGTTCAACTTAATGTAAGTTGAGAGAGTTAAATTTGAATATTTCAAATTTCTACATATTATTTCTATAATTATGAGGTTAACATAAGACTTTTTTTTTTAATGCTCTATGAAAGATTTTATCCATGTACAGTTCTTAGATTCAGATGCATCATTAGGCACAAAAGGTTTCTGCCTTGAGGAATGCCTGGGATTAGAAATTTAAGTCGAATTGTGCTATGTGTTGGTCCCTTGAGAAAAAAGTGTCTAGGAATAAAAAAGAAACTATAGCTAGCACAAAAAGGAGTCATTAAGCTTTTAAACCTGGTGGCTGATAGGAAAAATGCAAATTGAAAGACAAAATAACCTCTCCAAAAAGCACTTACAACTCCCAGAAAATACGTGAAAGCATGAAGTTTGGTCAGCATGATGAAACAACAGATATGTTCTATGAAAATTCAAAATTAAAAAGGTTCTGAAAAGTGATGAAGGGCTCGCTACAGTGACAATGGAGAGTTGAAAGATGCACCATTCATACAAATAAAATCTACTGTAAGACTAATGGATATTATTTACACAATAGTGCTTCTCAGGAAAAGACAAGGTTTTACTGCAAGGAAAGACTTCCTCACCATTGTGCAACAGCAAGGCTGTGTGCTCCAAGCTCCTGAAGCACAGCAGGCTCAGCACACTCGAGCCTGGTGTCTGAGCAGTGCAGTGCGAGGGTGCAGGATGTCAATGACAGACCCACTCTGTGGCTCCCAGGGGGGCATTGCTGAGTGCTAGTCTCCCTCTGGTATAACCACATGCAAGTTGGAAAGCTCTGTATAAAGCTACAGATACAAGGGAATATTTCATCACTGATTTTCATGTGCTAAGCAAATTGGGAGAGTGATGGGCCTCTTACTAGACCCATCGAGATCTGAGAGAGATGCCACTGGGGAAGCTAAATATCTTCCTGCCCTATGTGTTTTTTAATCTGAATTAATCCTGTGACTACTGCCCACCTGGTTAAGATAAATGTGACCAGTAGGCTCCTCTGGTGACATGTTAGACACCTCTGCTGCACAAAGGATGCCTGTTGGTCGTTCCCCGTCCTTGTGCAAGGACAGGAGGAATGTTCACACACCAAGAATCCCTCAGAGCCATGCTTCAGCCATCTCTTGGACCTCACTCTCCTACTTCAACACACACTGGGGAGCAAAAATCCTACAGGCTTTCTGAAAATGTCTGTGATCAGAAAAGCTCATTAGTTTGAAAACTGCCTTTTTGACATTGTCTTCTGAAGGCATAGTTCTTGCCAAATGAGAAATATCAGGGTGACCAGGATTGCCCCCAAGATACTAGACTGTGCCTGCTACCTCCAGGAACAGACACAGCCAGCTGCACCAGTGCACAAGAACATATGAGATACTATGAAATAGCAAATCTGTTTTCAGTTCAGAAGGAAACAATCAAATAATCACACCAAGAAGTCACTACTCATTCCAGGGGGACCTTCAAGGTGCTGGTCTCGATTTCTTAAGGTGCTTGGTAGTGAAGGACCCACCTGGGTAAGCAATACCTTTTCTCTCCCTGTGTGTGACTGAAGAAATAGATGGGCAGAGCTACTTTGTCACTGAATTTTGGATTTGGGTTTTTACAGCTGCATCAGCAGGTGACCTGTGGGCTGTGCTCTGACCACAGCCCGACACAGGGACACTCCTAGAGCTGCTGCGAGCTCCACTGAGAGCAGCAACGTCTTATCCATTAAGTACTTGAGGTTCGTGTTTCCTAATGTTTACTTTAGCCATGTGTTGAGTACAATTAAGGAAAAAACCAGGCTTGTCCATTTCTGTTTGTTAGCCTGATTTTCAAAGACTCTTATTACCTAACAGCTCCCTGTTATATTCCAAGAAATCTCTGAGTGTTGAGCAGTTCCACAGAAGAGGTGAAGAATGTACATTTCTGTATAACAAGCTTAACTTGCAGTGAGTAGTTAAATAATGACATTAAAAACAGAGACAAATTTAAGGCAGTTCTGACAAATCTTGAGAAACTATGACTGCTACTGAGCATGTGAAAGTTTCCTGAACAAAAAATTTCTGTTAGATAAAAAAATACCCAACCCAACCGAAAAAACCAAAAAAGCAGCATAAAGGGTAAAGAGAAGCAGAGCACAAGTTTGCATGCTGCCTGTTAAGACACTCAAGAAAAAATGCTTCCAGTGCTTACTATCCCTGGGCAACAAGGGGGAGCACAGCTGCCCCCCAGCAGCTCAGACAGGCCTGCACAGGGGGAAGGGAGTCTAGAAAGAACAGCAATTTCCATATGATTTTCACTGCTGTTATGGTACTTTAACATTAAAAAAAAAAGTAAATTAAAGCTATCTCTAAAGATTCCAGCATCCAATAATGAAATAACATTCCTATAAGTGAACAACCAAAGTCTTTCAAAAGATGTTCAACAGAGAAGTGATGAACAAATGTGAGTGACAGACACGACTGAATCTGGAGCAGACTGGAAATCTGAGCATTAGGCCTTTCTGGATATTGCTCCATGAAAGCAACTGGAATCTTGCCGCTGAAGGAAGAAGGGTGCATTTGGTCCACGTGGTAAAGAACTGCTGCTTTCAGCTCATTAACTCCAACAAGAATCAGACAACAGCACCGGAACCAGAATGCGTTCTGGTAGGAAATAAGCTGAAAGAATACCATAGAGAAAGAATTCCAACTGTGCCAGAAGATGGCTTTGAGGATGCAGGCAGGCTGGTATGGATGATGAATAAAAAGTTCTCACTCTGTATGGCAGCTGAAGGTACAGCTGACAAGCACCTCACCAGCCCTGCACTGGTGTCAGGACACCCAACAGATTCAAAGCCATAGGAATTCTGGAAGCCCTTTCGTTGAGACAAGGGCCGAGAGTGTCTGGCTGAAGTGGAGATGACCAAAGAGCCATACAGCATGGAACAAGTGTGTGACAGCATTGCTCAGACAAAGAGGGAGCTCCACAGGGGTGGCAGGACAACACCCAAAACACAGGTGGCTTCAATAGACCTGGGCAAGCAGAACTACCAGAACTACAAGGACCAGAGGCAAATTCCCACTTGTTGTACCTCTGCAGGTGAAAGCACACAGTACTAATCGAGTGCTCACCTTCTGCTCTGTGACCTCAGAGTGTATGAACATGCAAAACAGCCCTGTAAATCTGATACCCATAGTGACTAAACCAGCAAAAACTCACACCAAGTGTGTGAGCCCACCTGCCAGATGAAACAAGATGATGCTCAGTATTTATGCAGGGAAGAGACTTACTTTGCTATTCTATTAATACTGACATTGTAGCATTGTCATGCAGCATCAACACATGCTAGTTATTTTAAATTAACACAAAGCTTGATCTTGCTCTGGAGAAGCAGCTGTTTGAGATAAGCAGAAGGAAAGACTGGGTTCCACTGCATTTCTGAAACTAGGTGGAAGATGAACAGAGCACTGCCGAAACTCCCAAAGTTACCTTCTTAGGAATGAACACGATGGCAAACACCCATGCTTTCCTTCAAACATGCCACTACCTCCTTTGAAGATGCTGTCAGTTCAGAAGCACAGGGGCTCCAACATTCCCTGATCTCTAAGGTCCAGGATCCATCAGCCAGATCACAAAGACAGAACAAAGCCAGATAACACTGATCTCACTGTCTACAGTGTTGTATCATGAACAATATAATCTTTTGAAAGAAATATGCTAGAAATTGTCTAGAAGCAACAACAAAACTTCCTTAATACTTCCATCAATTACAGATGGAAGTGTTGTTGCAGAGGAAGCATCTCACCTGTCACAGAGCAGCACTGTGCTTGAGTCTCCTGGGGCTGGGAAAGATCAAGAACCGGGTACCAGTCCCCTCCTCTGCTTATTGAAGTGGAGATACAGACTCCATTAAAAGAATTACTGTTCTGTACAACTCACACATCCCTACGACATTTCAAATGGACCAAAAACTAGAATCAGGAAAACTGAAAATAAAAAAAAGGTAAAAAAAGAAAAATTGCCTTAAACACATCTTAGCACAGGAGCCAAAACACATTTCAGTCTTCAGAGAAACCTGTGCTAATGGACAGCATTCCCAGTCCAAAATAGATAAAATAACATACATCTTTAAAGGAAGAGAAAAAATAAAGTGTAATTAATAACAGATTATTTCAGGTATTTATTAAGGAGAATACTGTATAAAGTGCACAACTAGTTTGGTTTTGCAATCAAAACAAGAACGTGCTTAGGTATTGTCGAGATTGCTCATTTCAACTTACAATACAGCCTAGAACATGGGGGCAACCTGAGATGCAGCTCTGATGTATTCTCATTATATTTGGCCACTGAAGTTTTAAAAGCTCACCCTGCACTTGCGGTTTGAAAAATAAAAAAGTGCCTGTCCTCCAAAGTACAAGGTAAGAGTTAGGGAAAGCATACACTGGTATGCCCAAAAATCAATAGGACAGCAAATGAATCAGTAGGAAGACTGAAAATAAGAGCTCATCTGGAATCTACCCTGCTTGAGGGAAGAAGGCAGAATGGAAAGAGGAGTCTAGGAAAGCATATGTGCTCTAACTGAGCTAAAGGACTAAACAACGCTCAGGCAAACCAAACACTTTACTGGTGTTGCAATGGTCTCTGCAACAAGCTCTTCCAACACCAAGAATAAAATATTTGTCCAAATTCCAAAGTGTGCAGCGGAAGTACAGCACAGGAGGTGTCACACCAGGAACGGTGATCCTGAGCATGCGGTAGTCATGACACTACACCTGCCAACATGCAAAAGTTTATAAAGGTTAATGAGGCAGCAGAGAAGTGGGTAGCAGGAGCATTTGAAAGACAGGAGTGAACCTGTACTCATAAAGAGATGTTTGAGAAAAAGGGAACAATAGGAAAAAGCATAAGAATTCAGTTTGATATAACAAACCAGAAAAATAACCACTGCAGCAAAATTATAAACGTGTCTCAGACAAGACTTTTACTGATTCCCAGTGATCTAATCACCGCACTTCGAGGCTGGTGAACAAAAACTTGCAATAGTAGTGGAACAAAGGAAGGATGCAATTCTGGTGCTGAGGAGAAAAAGACAGTAACAGTGAAATAAAGTGGAGCATAACTGTGGATCAAATGAAAGACAATGGTTTGGGAAATTGTAGCCAACACCACACTAAACACTGAGTAAAGGCCACAGTGGTGAGAATCACGGTTTCTGCTGAATCTATAGCAAGAATCTGAAGAATCTTTGCATTGTATGAAATGCTGAAAAAATACATTAACGGCAACACTGAATAATCAATCAGAAATAACAGCAGGAGAATAAAATAAGTGCCTGTTCAAAACCAGTCTCCAAACTACATAACACTATTTGCCAAGAACAGTATTGAATTTTTGGTGGTTTGCAGTAAGGGTAATATAGAAAAAACCTCAGGTTAAGACCAATGGTACAGAAGTGCTGGGCACCTACATCTCTACTGAATGCAACCTAGCAATCACAGATTCATGGCACCTTTGAAAATCAGGCTCCAAAAAGATAAAAGCTAAAATTTAGCTGGACAAACTTGGTAACTGAAGATATCTAAGTCTGTGATATTCACCTGAAGGAACCTACAAAGGGAAGTTTAAACCTAGATACCAACTAAACTATAAGGACTGTCTTTAAGAAGATTCTGTGAAAAAACATCTTGCATGAGCAGGAAAGGGCTTGAACATCTCATTTATTCCTTGATATATAACCTCCTGTCATTGAGGGCACTCCGACAGATAATGAGGTAGGTATAGCACAACCAAGTCTTTCCTGATAAAAAAACTGTGATGGTAACACTTTCAACCTTATCGATTGGCCTACAACTGAAATCATAATAATGGGTTTATGTATCCCTGAGAGGGAGTATAAAACAGGAAGAACAGGAGTCTTCTCCACAGATTTGGGGAGAAGGGCCATCACTTCATTGCCATGGTGAAAAACAGTGTTATATGAAATCAATGTATTCACATAACATTGCTGTGAGATACACGTATTTTATATATGGGGCAGCCAGGAAAGTTAGTTGACTTGCCTGTGGCCATGAAAGCAGTCAGTGACAGACCTGGGATTCATGATCAGGACTTCCTTGCCTCCTGCATCATGTTCAGTTATCTACTCACTGGCCAGAGGCTCACTGCATGGTTGTTCTAACATACTGTATAAAGATAGTCATGCAAGGGGTGGAGAACAAAGTCACTGAGGAAGAGGGCACTTTCTGTACCAGAAAGCAGATTTCTTCTGGAAGCTGCGTGCAATTGGGAACCTCTGGTGGGAAGCACACATCTGGTTTCTTCACCCTGGAATGTCTGGTGCTTAAGGCTTAGCACAATGAGGACCATTGTAATGACTAAATGGAACAGAGATATTCCACACAGGCATAAATTACAAGGTGTCTGGTAGTAAAACAACCTCTTCCCTATGCTCTTCTGAACCTTAAAAAACAAACATTAGCCTGGTTAATTCAGTGGACTCATGACATACAACTATAGATCAGTCTATATTTCCATGTCCACGGGTCGGATATCTCCAGTTTTGTGTTCTTTTACCCACAGTTCCCTGTCTTTGGCAGGATCCACTTTCCGAAGCAACTGATCCACAAGTTCTACTGTCTAAAACGAAGAAAACAAGAATCCAAATGTCAAGGGCACATTTCAAGCAGAGTCATTGCTCTTACATGTACAGTAGCTATAGGCATGTCAACACTGCATTCACAGACAAGTAAGAGCTGCACATACACAAGACTTGGTGGACAACAGCCAGGTCTGAATGTGAAGCGTTGCAGTGGGAAGCAGAGAAGAAGGAGATTTAACATGAAGCAGAGACAGGCTTCCTGTGCCAGGCATTGGCCAGTCGGTCTCCGACTCCTGTCCTGTGATCTGTGCCTTGTGCCAAATACAACTGTACTGAGGTCAGCATGCATCTCCCATATTTTAATATTTAATAAGTAGCCAGTTTTTAATAAGAAAAATATATCTACTTCCTTCTCAGTGAAATTATTTACCATCCTTCTTGCACAAACAGAAGACGTCAAGGAGCAGTGCTTCACGCTGGGAGAGCTAATAATGGCTCATACTGGCCAAATGTACTTCAAGCAGTTGTATCTCTCCCAGCAAAGAGCTGTGATCCAGCTGTATGAAATGTGACAGGATCAGAGTCCTGGAGGAGCAGGACTGCAGGGAGGCAGCATGGTACTGCTGCAGATAACAAACTGACTGCAGACAGTTCTCTCATGTCCTTTGACACAGGTCAGTCAGGTCGGGAGGGGCCATCCTGCTCAGCTGAAGGGCACAGCTCTGGTCTTCTGTGAAGACCACAGAAATCGAACAAAAAGCAGACTTACACTTTGGTTGAACATGTCTGTCTCATGCCGCAGCTGTGTGTACTGGCACAGATGCTGCCGAATCATCTCCACTCGCTCAACTTCTAGTCTCTCAAGCTCCTGGACATAAAGAAAAACAAGTCCATATTTTTACTTGAACCTGAGCTTGAAGACCCAGAGAAAGGATGACACACAAAAGGCTGCCACTGAGTTCAATACTGCCCCAGGGTCATGCTTTGGAGTTGGACTCTGTGGTTTCACATTCCTCTGCTCTGCAGAGAATCAGAAACAGCAAGCAACAGCAGTCATCTCAGCCTGAACCTAACGACAGAAAAGAAGGTCGAAACCCTTCCAAAAGGCTCAAAAACTGAGACAACCAAGGCAGAGAGCAGAGTCACTGCCTTTAGAGAGGGAAGCAAGAAAGAATCTGTTTCTTGCAAGAAGTTCTGCATGCTTTGTTCCTAGTTTCAGAAGTTACAGTGATTCCTTGGGGAAGCAGAAAGCACGTTGGGGTGTATGGCTCAGACTGCCCCCCTGTCCAGCCAGAGCAGAGCACTTTTATTTGTTCACCAGGTGATGAGCAGGGACAAGTTTCTCCCTTGCCCAGCTGACAGTAAGGAGACCCCAGCAACACTTTAGTTGGAAAGGCAGGTGATTTCTTCTCTTTCTTTTTGGTATTTTTTGCCTCCCTCTTCTGGATTCTGATTATACTATGATTATACCCCAAAATCTGTATTTAGTCCCTCTGGTGAGGCCTCACCTTGAGTACTGTGTGCTGTTTTGAGCATCACAATATAAAAAAGACATTAAGCCATTAGAGAGCATCCAAAGGAGGGCCAAGAAGATGGTAAAGGGCCTTGAGCGGAAGCCGTATGAGGAGTGGCTGAGGACACTTGGTTTGTTCAGCCTGGAGGAGACCTCATTGTGGTCTTCAACATCCTCACAAGGGGCAGCAGAGGGGCAGGCACTGATCTCTTCACTCTCTTGACCAGTACAGGACTCAAGGAAATGGCTGAAGCTGCATCTGGAGGGGTTTAGGTTGGTTATCAGGAAAAGGTTTTTCACCCAGAGGGTGGTTGAGCACTGGAACAGGCTACTCAGGAAAGTGGTCACAGCACCAAGCCAATCTGAGTTCAAGAAGCATTTGGACAGGCACATGGTGGGATTCTCGAGGTGTCCTATGCAAGGCCAGGAGTTGGACTTGATGATCCTGATAAGTCTGTTCCAACTCAGCATATTCTATGGTTCTATGATGGTTCTCTATCTATGATTCTATGATCTAAGCAGCAGCAGCAGAAGTGACATGCTATGGAAGTCTGCCTTTAAAGACATTGTCGTGGGTTACCAGCCCCCCCTGGGCTGAAATGGTCAGGTCCAGGTATAGTTCCGGAGAAAAAGCCAATCAAAAGTTTTAGTAACGCCTCTGCTAATGACATATTTAAGAAAACGGAAGAGAAGGT
>VYXB01003339.1:110954-161712 GCA_013397135.1 Pachyramphus minor | reverse complement strand
AGAGAGAGAGAGAGCAGAAAGGAATCTCCAGCTACGACACACTGAACCTGCGTCCTCAGATAACAGAAAGGACACTTTACCAGTGCTACAGCTACTGTTTTAAAGGAAGAACCTTTCTTTCTCTTTGGACTAATACAGAAGAGAAAGAAATGCTTTTGTAAATATTTTACCAAAGGAAGATACCTTTCTCTTAGACTGGAATAAGCTAGGAGAAATGCTTTTGTTATAGTACTGTTGTAGTATATATTATTCCATAAGATAAGTAAGTTTAATTAGTATTGGTGTAGTATAAGTGATTTCTTAGTTTTTATCTTTCTAGTAATAAATCATAGTATTATATCCCTTAAGTCAAGCCTCTGTTTTATCTGGATAAAACCTCTCTCGATTGATAGTAATTGTGTGAGGGGGGGGGAGTTTGTGAAAAAGGTTTTAATCTCCCTGGGTAACCCATGACAGACATACACTGTGGGGCCAAATCTTACAAAACCTGCCCTCAGAGGGCACTTCTGGAGCCCACTTACTGAGCATTACAGCAGAGTGCAACTGAAACTTATACAAGCAGGCAGGCTCCTACATGGCCTTCCTGGTGCTATCTGCAACTTGTTAAATGCCTCTTGGGAAACATTCTTCATTACAGCACAAAAGTCACAGGTGGCAGACTATCTGCTTGG
The DNA here is from genome assembly GCA_013397135.1 of Pachyramphus minor. Classification (NCBI taxonomy): domain Eukaryota; kingdom Metazoa; phylum Chordata; class Aves; order Passeriformes; family Tyrannidae; genus Pachyramphus; species Pachyramphus minor. The sequence goes on along the minus strand of VYXB01003339.1, from coordinate 161,041 downwards.
GGAGGAAGATTATCAAAGGAGCTTATGGAATGCACAGGGCTCCAATTGCTGTCATGGAAAAAAAATGGCCCACTTTAAACTCAGACTCCCTTTTTTAGGGTACAGATGTGCAGGACCACAACACCAAAACCAGTGTGCTGGTGACATATGCAGAACATGCACTGTATCTGCACCAGAAACTTCAGAGAAGAAGCAGAAATCTTCACACCTTGACCCTCTCAACTTGGTATTACTGCATATGAACTAATCTGTGTCTGAGCTGATCAGTCACAGACTGTTTCAATTTAGATTTTATATTCATGTGTATCAAAACTTGCCTTCGAATGCTTATCAGCCCGAGTTCCACAACTGACAAACCTGCTGTGCAGCTGCAGGCTATGGCTGCCCACCTGAGACATCTACTAGTGCACCTGCAAGCTCTGCCTTCTCTGGGAGCAAATATGCAGCTCACTCTGCTCTGCTCTAGTGAGACCCCACATGGAGCACTGCACACAGATCAGGGGGCTGCAGCACAAGAAGGATGTGGAGCTGCTGGACCGAGTCCAGAGGAGGGCACGAAGATGCTCTGAGGTAGCTTGTAGCAAGTTAGGCTGAGACAGCTGGGGCTGGTCACCTGGAGAAGAGAAGGCTTCAGGGAGATCTGAGAGCCCCTTCCAGCACCCAAAGGGGCTCCAAGAGAGCTGGAGAGGGACTTTGAACGCAGGCTTGGAGTGACAGAACAAGAGGGGGTGGCTTTAAGCTGAAGTAGGGTTAGGTTAGACATCAGGAAGAAATTCTTCCCTATGAGGGTGGTGAGGCCCTGGCACAAGTTGCCCAGACAAGCTGTGGCTGCCCCATCCCTACAAGTGTCCAAGGCCAGATCAGATGGGGCTTGGAGCTACCCGGTCTAGTGGAAGGTGTCCCTGCCCTTCCAACCCAAACCATTCTCTGATTCTATGACATATCTGGACATATCTGGCCTCAGTGGCACAGATGGTCAGTGTCATTTGCATTGGTGAGAAAATGCCAGTGAAGGTAAAGAGGAAACTAGGTCCCTTATGTACGGGAACAGCCAATTTTTTCTCTCTTCTTCTGTTTTTGGGAAACAAAGCTGTATCTTGGTGCCTAAACCCAAAGGTCTACAACAAAGGTCTGTGAGGTGTGTTACCTTCAGAAAAGCAAAACAATAGCCAAATGGAGAGCCAAGCATGCCTTGTCTGAGCTGGGAATACTCCAAAAGAAATTGTAAAATCATGGAATACAAGAATTTATTAATGTGTAAGTGGATTCAGTGATTCATTATGTGTTTTTCCACATTTCTCTTGTGCATTACTTCATCCTTCCTCAGGAAAATTCTAGCATCCTGGCCCCTAAGCAATCCTGAACTGGCTTAATGCCTTCTGCAAAGAAACAATTCTTTCTTCCTTCCCCTAATAATAAGGACTTCATAGCACTGAGAATGGGAAATACATTGGGAGAGATTTCACCCAGTTTTCCTCATTGCTTTGCACTGAACTAGGTGTGAATGATGAATGCCGTAGGTCATTGCAATTTCAGAATGTTACAGTGTTAAATGCTATGTACCAAAGTGGTGGTCACCATCTCCTCAAACCACTTTGACTGGGCTTGATTGTAAAGATCCACACAGCGCATCAGGTCATCTCCTGAAAGAGTCAAGATAGCAACACGTTAGCCTTCTCCTTAGAAGGAAACTGCAGGTCAGATTATGTAGACAGACCCTGAGGGTTTGAAATCAGCCCTGGTGGAGCTCAGGGCAGTTCTGTCACATGATATTTGTTACACGCACCAAAATTTCAACTTGCATGCACTTAATGTGAGGCAAAAAAGCAGGTGATTGAGGTGAGAAAGAATGAGGGGGAAAGACAAACAAATATGAGCATTAAGTAGTATTTTACAGAATGCCCAGAAATATGAAAGCAAGTTACTTCAGTTAAAAAAAAAAAAGTCATAAAGTTGTATCTGAAAAATAAAGTAATTAAAATGGGAAATCCATAATGATATGAGTTATGGAGCTGAAGGGTAGCACTCTGTAGGTGAGACTGTACTCTAAGAGGCCTCCGTTTCAAATGGAAGCAATGCATCAGGCTCCAGCTGTTAGATGACGTGACGCTTATTTGCAGCCTCATGCATTCTCCAGCCTCTGGAGATGCCTTATTCCAGCCAAGCTCCGACTGCCTCCTGTGCTCAGGGCAGTAACACAAGAAGTTGTTGTTATTTCCATTTTTTGCTTTGTTGCAGGACTCTGCTCTGACAGAGGGAAAGGTGGGTGGAAAATCTCGAAGGCATGTCTCAGAGATTGCTGCTTTTCAGCTAGGAAATTCTCTTAATTCTTTAAATAAGTTCAGTTTCACTTTCCCTAATGGTTTGATGTCTAGGTCCAGGGCTCAAATTAATTTTGTTATTTTAGGTGCAAAATGGTCTTTATAGATAAACTGGGGACGAATCAAGCTTTAAGAACAGGACTCCATAGACCAACCAGAGCCAAAGATGTAAATGCATCTAGAAGTTTCTCATGGACTTAGAACTTCGGGTGGCAAGCAAACTTTATGAAGAAGCCAGGATTCAGGGCTCAAAGCTTGGCAATAAGCTTATCTACCCAGGACAGGGGTGCAAAGTCCAACATGACTAGGTCTAGTGGAAAGTGTCCCTGCACATGGCAGAGGGGTTGGAATGAGATGACCTTTAAGGTCCCTTCCAACCCAAATCATTCTGTGATTCTATGACAAGTTTGAACTAACAGCTCCCACACTGCAGAAGGCTCCTCAGGGGCTCTTTGACATGGCGTTACCTTCCACCTGCTCGAGTGAATCTGAGCCACTGGACATTCAGGAACAAGAAAGCCATGAAACACATCAACAGTCCATGAGAGCAGAAAGGAATACCACCTATCAGTAGCCCACGGGATCACAGAAGGGCTCTGCTCTGAAGCTATTTCCTATCACCCACTTGCCAACAGGGCTCCTTTCAAAGCCAGATGACCACATGCTGCTTCTGGGAACTACTGCGGCGGGGACAAGACCTCGTCTGTCACACACCAGAACAGTGGCACCAAGTGGAGAACAACAATGGGAAGACTCAGAGTAAACTTAGATCTTCAGCTCTCTCCTGCTTGTTCAACAAGTGTCCATTATAACCAATTTCTAAGGACGCAGGGAACAGAATGTCTGTGAATTTGCAGGTGAATAAAGAACATCTCTTGTGGAGCCTCCTGTTGTGAACTCATAACTTTTATTTCTCCTCCAACGATTGCCTATACACACGGTCACATTGCCAGTGACTCTCCTCAAAACCCAGATATGCTACCCTGAACTTTTAAAAACCTCAGAACTCTTAAGGACCACTCTGCCAAGGAATAGCTCTATGAAGGGATGAAAGACGGAAGCCCTAGTTCAAACCTATTTTCAGCAAAGGTACTATTGCAGCAAAGCTGCACATATCAGCTTTGCAGATCTCAAAAAAGTTCCTGAGGGATCATACAGTGGCTTGAGCCTCTGTAAAATATGCATAGGTCACAGCAAGTAGCTGTGTCCTCAGTGCAGCATAGCACACACTACTATCTCCTCAGTATTCCTACAACAGAAATTACTTTAATCACTGAGTAGCAGTGGAAAAAAGACAAAAAATTCACTTTCAAGGAAAAAGACAGCAATAGCAAGTATAATAGGCACCCACACAGTTGTGGGTGACTGTGATTTAGGAAAGAACCAAGGAATAAACTATGATTTAAGAAAGAAACATCCTCAGCTGAGCTTCTTTGAATCTGACTTTGAACATTCTGTAATCTAAGGAACTTTCACAAAATAGAAGGACATCTCACCTTACTTTTACTGTTCTCACCCCAGTTATTAACAATTTGTGACATGTGAGCTGGAAAAACTAGGCTTGTTTCTTCAGAAGATTTAACATCACAGATTGGTAGCACGGTTCACTTTGACTTTGCAGCTACAATATTAAAAAACAAGAACCACATGGAGGGATGTGCAGTTGCATCCCATCTTGTTCTCATGGGGCCATGCTCATTTACACTGTGGACAGACACAGGTACTCACCTGCCTGAGTGGACTTTCGTCTTGCCTTCTTGATTTCTTCTTCTGTCTTGTTGCTGATCTTCACCTCTAGCTGCTGTGTTTTCATTTCCAGATCCTTCTGTCTCTCTGTCAAGGCCTTCCGGGCCTTGGAGTAATTAAAGAAGAGTCACGTGTTTTAAAGGAAAAGAACTACCAGCTGCTTTCAGCCATCTAGGACTCCTTCACACAAGTATTTGTCAGTAAAGAGTCAGTGACTTTGAATGAAACTGGACCCTAACTGGGATTCAGGTACTTACAACATCATGTGGTATTCAAAGAAGTGTCCTATGACCACAGAGAAGTCAGCATCAACAAATCACAAAAGCATCTGAACTCTTTGTAGATTCTTAGAAAGGTACAGGACAAATGGCATCATCAGACTCTCATGTTTCATAACAGCTTTCTCACTAATTCTGGAAGAACGGAGAGCTGGAGCTTCTTCCAAATGTCTTAAAAAACATCATCACCAACACACCTCTTCCATTCACTTTTCTTTGGATCTGAATTGTTGAAATAATTTCAAGTATCTTACAAAATTTGTCTTTAAGTATGTTCTGGATTCATTATACACCTATCAGAAACTCTACCAATAGGAACTTATTTAGAAAAACTTATTCAAGTTCAGGCCAACAGTTCATGCTGTAGAAATCAAGACCCTGAGGTTTAGTTACAACTGGTTACTTAAATTACTTTACTTAAAAGTTCTTCAGGCTGTTAAAGCCTGATTTATCAGTACAAACATATATTATACAGGCAAATTAGTAACATGCCTTAACATATAAACATTGTTACGTGCAGGCTGTCACCTCATTTGCTGAGGTGACATCGATATATAAAAATAATTTGTTTTGCATGGACTCATTACAAAATATGTCACATTTGTTCCTTATACTGTTCTAGTATTACAAACTAAATTGGGATACCTATATTTTGTTAGCACCTTGCAGCTTTCTCTAGTCACAACATCCTAAACGTTACAACCCTCTTAAGGCATTACTGGATTTTTTTCCATTTGCACTTCTGCAGGGAGAGGGAGCTGCAGTACAGCAACTGGTGAGGGGCTAAGCGCTTCTCATGCTCTGCAGGTATGGCTCTTCCCTGCTCTAATTCTTTCTCCTCAATTCAGCTCCTCCTAATTCAACTCTCCCCACTGTCACTACTGAGTTTCTTTGCAGATATGAGTGTGAAGAGCTTACTGTTTTGCAGAAAAATGTCTTCCCTGCATACAAACAGCCTAATGACCTTTTGTATCCTGCAACAATTTTGTCCCTGGGTGAATACCTGATGATCTTTAATGAAAGCACAAGCAACCTCTGGTTTGACTGAGAATGGTATGTTCCTTTCCAACTTACACCCAAGAGCAAACCACATGAAGATACAATTTGGCAGGTGAGGCAGGAGCATCCCAATTCCTGCCAGTTGCTGCTGAGAGATCTTTTGTGGGTCAAACTCCCTACACCACAGTCTCAGCCACTTCCTGGTTCATGTTACAACAGTCTATTATTGTGTGCTGCTGCTGTTTGGATTTTCTGGGTGAGGGTGTTTCCTGTGAAGGATTTGTAATTTGCTGGGCAGGTTTCAAGCTGCCTCCCTCAGCCATCTGCTTTTAGCCACTGCATGAGAGGATGATGAGCCAGATGAGCCTTTGGCCTGACCCTACTGCCATTCTAAGGCAAGGTGTTTTAAATTTTGAGGGCAATAGATGTGACTTCCAGATGCACACAAACAAGAAGCATTTGCATCAAATGTATTAGAAATGTATCATCCTAAACTGGGAAGGGAGGATGAAACAAAAAGCCAGTTCAGCAGTAAGATGGTAGCCCTGCTGTAGCCCCCCATTTCCCAGATCTCAGCTAAGCAGTGAACTACATCTGGGGCCCAGCAAAGCACAGCTAAGAGCAGAAAGCCCTCAGCAGGAACAGTTGTGGTTCTTTGTGGCGGAACAGAAACTTTTCATGGGCAGCTGCTTTTCTGCCCAAACCAGCACTATCTCAGAAACCCTCCAGTTTGTTCCCTGCTCCCACCTTTTCAACTGCCGTGTAGCGGCTGGACAGGTGCTTCCGTAAGTCTGCGATGTGGTGATCACACTTCTTCATGTCTTTCTTAAAGTTCTCTCTGAAGTTGAGCAGGGGTTTCTCTACCTCACTCTGAAGCTGGTAAGGAAAACAAAGGAAGAAATGACAGTAATGAGGAGCTGGGCAGTAAGTCCTGGCTCTTCACAGAACCATACAATCACAGAATTGTTAAGGTTGGAGAATACCTTCAAGATCATCAAGTCCAACTACGAACAACCATGTTCACCCCTAAACCATGTCCTTAAGTGCCATATCCACATGGTTTTGAACACTTCCAGGGACGGTGACTCCATCAGTGCCCTGGGCAGCCTGTTGCAATGCTTTAAAACCCTTTCTGTGAATTTTTTTCCCCCTCATATCTAATCTTAACCTCCCCTAGTACAACTTGAGGCCATTTCCTTCTGCTGAGCAAAGCTCAGGACAAAGAGGAAACAATACATACTCTGCAGCCAAAGACAATGACAGACAGTAACACTTCTCTTCCCCAAGAGTGCTCTGAATTAAGCTACAACAAAACTTATCCCTTTGCAGGAGAGGACCTCGCTGCCACTGTCCAAGCTCGCTTGGCCCCGGCAGATGAACCTTAGGATTAAAGGGTGGGCTCAGTTCTGCGCGCACTGTGTCCCACCTAAAATAAATCCAATGCGCAGGCTGGAAGGCATACAAAGACCTTCCACAGATCTTCGTTCGCGAAGTCTGGCCACTACTACTATTAAGGGAATATTAACTGAAAGGAGCAGAAGGACAGAAATTTTGTCTTCCCCTCTCTCCAGTAGATTATATCTCTTTTTACACAGAACATCAAACAACAGGCAATACCCAGAGCATTGCCTTAGGTGCTTCGATTCTGGCCTAACTGATGTAACTCACTTTAAAAAACCCAAAGTACCCAAACTAAAGACACTAGTCCTGTGTCGTGGGTTTACTCTGGACCAAATTTTCAAAACTCTCCACACACAATTACTACAAGTTGAGGTTTTATACGGACAAAAGAGAGGCTTGATGTGGGGGAATAATAATATACACAACAATTCCAACTAAGCTTTCTTATGAAGAAAATGCTATGTATTTACAAAAGTACTCCTCCCTTCTGTATCAGTCCAGGAGGAGAAAGTCTCTTCTTTCTGAAGCAATTCTGCAGCACTGTAAAGTTTCTCTTCTATTATTTCTGGGATGACAGCTCTGATTTGTTGTAGTTAGAAATTTCTTTCTCTCTCTGCTGCACGTCAACCTCAGAACTGGGTCTGCCCCTCCTCCTCCATTCGGGCCAGGACCGGAGGCCGGGGGGGGCACCAGGGGTCTGTGAGGTCTTCCATGACTGCAAGGGGACAACTTGCTTTACCATAGTCTTCACCACGGTTACAGGAAATGGTTTTGAGTCCTTTCCTGCTGCGTGGAGGTCCCTTCCCACAGGAGACAGTCTTGATGGACCACTCCCCCAAGGGCAACAGATGGTCCATACTCTGCTGCCCTTCAAGGTCACAAATGAGCTGCACCAGCATGGATCCCTCACTGGGACTGTAAGTCCTACCCGGGACAACTTGCTCCAGCGTAGGGTTCTTTCTCCATGGGTTGCAGGTCTCCAGCAGGACTCTGCTTCATCTCAGGCCTCTCACAAGGGGCCACAGCTTCTGTATGCACTCATCTGCTCCAGCACAGGCTCCTTCATGAGCTGTTGGTGGTCTTTACACCCCAGTAACCTTCTACAGGCGGCCCGGGTTTTCAGCTTTCAGTCTTTCCCTTGCTGGAGGGAGGTGGGGGGCTCCCCCATGCCTCTGCTCCCCCCTCCTGTTACACTGACCTTGGAGGCTCCATGTTATCTCATGTTCTCCTCTGCTCTCCACAGGGCTGGAATTTCTTCTGCAACACATTTCAGCCAGGCAGTTTCTCTCTGGAGTTTCTCTTCTACTCTGTTACATGTCTCAACTGGGGGTCTTCAGTGCCACACCTGCCCCTGGCCCAGGGCCGAGGGGAGGAGGGGGCCCGGCCCCACTCGGGGGGCCTGCCGTCCCCTCCTACTTCATGGCTCCTAATTTCTTCTGCGCAATCCACCTTCTCTTTCATTTTCTTAAATATGTAATTAGCAGAGGCGTTACTAAAACTTTTGATTGACTTTGCTCCAGAAATCCACCTGGACCTGACTATTTTCAGCCCAGGGCGCTAGTAAACTCATGACACCCTGACTGCAGTGATGTGAGTCCATGGGCAGTGGTGCCACAGCTGCATTTCTCGTATAGTGAAGTGAGATCCAAGAAGGCCACATTTTATTTATTTCTGTCAAGTATAAGGGAGCCTAAAGAAAAGCCTGATTATTTAGTTGAAGCTTTTTAAGTAGTGGCAAGAAACCACTGGAATGAACTCCATCAAGACCAGACACATGACTTATCTTGACAGCCAGTAATACTCAGCTCTGATAGAGTTTGCATCATATTCTTCTTTGGTCGCCTGATAAACAGTTTTGACACCTAGAAAACATGCTCTGGAGGGATTCAGACATTTCACCCCCTGTCACAGTTCAGTACAGTCTTTTATTGGCTACAAATAGGCTACAAACTCAGCCAGGACACTACAGCACACATTCTAGAAAGGTTAAACAAGTAGAGTCTCTTTAGGCAGATGAAGATTGGCACCTTGGTGATCTAATATGGTCTACAGCTACCTGAAGGTCAGATAAAAAGGTTACTGAGCCAATTCTTCTTCATACAGCCAGGCAAAGTCACCACAGAAAACTGAGGTTTGGGATGTGCAGGAAGAATGCAATTTAAAAACTCCCCACAACATGACCAGAATGGTGGCTGGGCACTGGAGAAGGCTAACCAGAGAGATCATGAAACCTCTGTCCTTAGAGATACTCAAGTCTCAGCTAGACAGAGATGTAGCTGACTTGATCCACTGTGGGTGATAGTCCTGCTCTGACTGGGAGTGCTGGACTAGAAAATTCTGGACAATGTTTTTCTCACACTCTCATCAGCATGGCCCCAGGCAAAAAAATAAAGACCTGAAGTGGCCACTGCTATGACAGCGTTCTTGAAGGACTCCTCGTGTGCCTGTATTTATAGCTACCATGCCAGGCGGTACAGGCAGCAGTAGTGCAATATTATTTTATGTTCCAAGTGCTGTAAGAGTGCTGTCACCTTCTCTGCTCTGTTCCTGACCCTCCATGTAGCAGTGCTGTGAAGGACTGTCATAGAGGCTATTCAGTGTCTTCAAGGCTGGTGTTTGTGTCTGAACACTCTTGGTGTGCTCTGCACTGTACTGCCTGCTTGTACCAGCAGTGACTGGGTTTGGTCGACTATCAGTGAGAAAAAGAATTACTGCTTCTAAGAATAGCTTCTCTGAAAGTAATACCAAAAATCAATATGTTTAAAAACATATTATGTTAATAAAAGGGCGCCAAAGCTAGAACTCCCAAACAGGTATGGGAACATAGAATCATAGGATTGTCAAGGTTGGACAAAACCTCCAAGATCATCAAGACCAACCATTAACCCAGCACTGCTAGATCCAACACTAAACCATGTGTCACATTCACGCGTTTTTTGCACACAAACAGTGGAGAGGGTTTAGAGGATGCTATTGGAGTGTCTGTGCGGGGCTTAAACAAAAGTAAAATAATGCAAGAGCTCCTCTACATGGCCTGCCTACATGTAAACAGTACACCAGGGGTCATTTCTTCCTCTTGGAAAACAATACAGGAGGACAATGGGGAACAAAAAGTATTTCACTAATTACAGCCCTGATGTCAAAGTTTGAGGCACAGCAGCATGTTACCAAGGCAACAGCTAGTTGCCCGAGTAACCTCTGCAGAATCACTTACAAACAGTGCAGAGCTATAATCTTCCTCCAGAACATGGCTGTTGTGCTATCTTGCCACTGTATTGAACTTGACCACCCACAGAGGTTAACATAATGTAACAGGATTCAAGAGCGTGTCACATGTGACGGAAAAAAACCAGATAAATACCATAATTTGTGAAAGAAATCTCCTTGGGCATCACTTGAGAGAAAACCCAAAAATAACATGACATTCCCAGTGCACTCTTCAGAAAGGTTAATGATTCAAAGAAGTCAGAGTTCTGGTTCTCTTAGAGAACTTAGAGCTCAGGTGAACAACCTCTGGAATCAGTTTTCCTTCTTTTTTTATGAAAAATTAAGGTTAGATGTGTTTTAATTTTCTCATCAGATAGATTAAATATACCGATCTAGGGAGCAATAATAGATGGAGTTTCAGTAAGATTGTTCACCAACTTATTAATTCTTCTGAATTTGTACCATATACATGTGTATTTCCCTCACTAACATATACTGAAGAGAGGTAAAATCCTTGGAAAAGAAAGAACTACTTACCTTAGAAGAAAATTTGAGATGAACTTCTGCTTCATCAGCTAGACTCTTCTTGAGCTGAGCCCAAGCCTCTCCCAGTGTGCTGGAAGAACAGAGGGACAGCGATCAATGCCCTGTCTCTTACCCATCCTTCCCATGAGATCTGTAAGACAGACCTGGAACAATGCTTTGTACTATGTCTTGCTGAGCAAAATCATGCAAAAGGGATAACAGAAACCTGAGAAGACAAGCAACCCCAGTGACCAAGCCAGAACTGTATTGGCCTTGTATGTAGCAGATATTTGAAAACATGGTTCATAACAATCTCCAGTTATCCACAGAGACGCCACAGCCTCCATAAGCAAGATCCTTCAGAATCTTATCCTTATCATAACAAAGTTTTCACCAACGCCATTTGTCCATTGCCTCTTCCACTTTACACACTACTTCTGATGAACAGATTATTCTACTCCTCCTCAGAGAAGTTTTTCAGTATTTGAAAATTTCTGAATTGCCTTTTTCTTTTGGACAGATTATTTCTGAGATGATGGCAGCTGAGGTACACTCCTCCAAACCCTCTACAACAGCCTGGACTCCTCTTGAAGCATCATTATCAAAACTACACTGTCTTCCAGTACAGGTCTTCCGGTTGCTAAACTGGTAACAGATTATTTTGTATGAGACACTCTTTCTTCTAGATACCTCAATATGATTGCTTTTTTTAGACAACAGCATGAAGTTGTTGATGAATAAGCTTGTGATTCACTATAGCCAGACCCTTCTCCCACAAACTGTTATGTAACTGTATCTTTCACATCCTGTGAAAGTATAAAACCTGGTGCTTTATCCTCACTAAAATGCCTTGGTTTTTTCCACTTATTTACTCCAGTTTAACAAAATAATTCTGAATTGCAATCTTTTCTTCAAACTGTACATACTAACACTCCTAGCTTTGTCTCATCTCTGATTACAGCCAAGCCATTATTTATTCCATCATAGGCCATTCATAACAAAAACACTGAAAAAAACCGCTGGACTTGGGACAAACCTTATGGGATCTCAGCCCACAGATACTTTCTGTACTTTACTTTTTGTAAATAGTGGGTATTTCTTATTTAGTTTTTTAAACTAGGCTTTTTTCTTGTCTGCCTACAAGAATCTCCCATTGCAAAAATTTACACTAAATTAAGGGTTGTGATGCTTGAGTTACTCTTTTATTCCATCACTGAAGGAATTTAGGTTGGTTTGGCATTGTTCTGTATGCATCTACAACAACTGCTCATCACTTTAGTTTTCCAGTAAGTGCTTCTAGGAAGTCTGATGGTTTATTCTACCACTTTACAAAGATCAAATAAAGCAGGGTGATCTACAATTCCTGGCTACTTCTATCTCTTCCCCACACCCTTTTCAACAATAATGATATTTGACCCTTCCTGATAGCCTGAAAAATTGCCTGTCATCTGCGATTTCAAAATAATGATCTGTCATCTCTGAAATTGCTCCAAGGAGTTGAGTTCTCAAGTACGGTGTTCATCAGCTAAACAACTTAGATTCACCTACAGAAATGCTCCCACCACTTCCCCTAGACCCATGCTGAGGTCTCCTCCCATTGCCCAGTTCTTACGGACAATAACCATTTTATCTGATCTATTTAAAAAAGGTGGCATTTCAGGCTGCTGAGCATCTTCTACATTTCCTATCCAACTCCTTGACTTCAATGACCATGGATTGTATCACCTCCTGTGCACTGTGCTCACACCAACCCAGAACCATCCCAGTACCACCAATGGGTCCCATCTCATCACCCGTATGTCCCACTCACATACATGATGGAGGGTCTGCTTATCATCAGAGGAGGGCAGAGGACCCTGGAGGGACAGCCCATACTTTATGTCAATTCCACAGACTGCTGGACCGAAAAGCTGGAAAATGCTCAGTGGAGTGTGAAACCAGCAGTGGTAACCAGCTGCTTGCACAGAGCAGTGCATGGGGTCGCCCGACTCATACCTTCTCATGAATGAGAAGACCGTGGTGAATGTTTACTAAGTGTACAAGGCTGCAGTCCCACTTTTGGTCCTTCAAATCCTCCTGTTGGCTGACTTTCCTCCCTCAATTTTTTAAGTGGAACTTTTCCATTTCCTGGGTCTCATCAATTCCCATGATCTTCTCACTAGCCTCTTCCCTGGCCCTAGACAGTTTGGCCAGGAGGAGAAATTTTAGCACAACCTCCTTCCATTCTCTCACCTTGCCACCCCTCCAGGCAGAGCACCACTGGAGAGTTCTCTCAGTACCCTGCACTCTGCACCACGTGCTCTCCAATTCCCTACTTCAACATTTCTTATGATTTGGTCCTCATTTGCTCTCTTTTCATCCGTTCTCACCTAGTTTCCTTCTCCTTAATTTTTTCAGGAATTACCTTTTTCTTCTACTAGTAGTAGGAGAGAGTGAGAGGTAGATGTGGAAGAAAGTGGTTTTAGCTTTGCTCAGATCAAGTGAACATCCACCTCTAAGAGGAAAGAAGGACAGAAACCATTGTCACTGTAGGTGCTTAGAGCAGTAATAGCCTAGTTAGCCTCTTGCAATTTCTGTCCTTGTCTCCAGGTAGCTGAGCAAATACCTTGTGAAGCTTCAATGCCAGCAGAAACACACTGTGTCAAAGCTATGGTGAAGACAGTAATTTCCAGCCTTGGGTTTCAGTGCTCAGAGGGTTTGTATTGGATCAGATAGGACTAACAGCCTCTGATCCTTCAAAAGTGTTTTTTCATTATTACTGAGAACTGTAATCTAGTCTGAATTGCATTGTCTAATACCTTCTTAATAACTTCAAAAGTGTGAAAATGTTGTAAATAAGGGACAATCTGCTGCTTTTCTTGAAGGGTCAGACCTCCGATGAGAAGAGACTTTCCATCCTCCATCTGTGCTGCTTGATCGTACTGGCATTGACCTTACAGATCTACTCTCATCAGTATATATATTCTATATATTCTTCCATCTTCTAAGTAATTTAGCATGTATACATGCTAATCCTGAAAGGACCTAGTCTTGGCTACAAAAAGGAGAGCATAAATACATGATTGGAAACGCAACGTTTCATACATATACTCCTAAAAATTTATCATTAACAACTTGAAATAATAAAAACAATTCTGAAGCAATTCCATCTTTCCCAACACATCCAGGGTGCTAATCTAAATAAACCTCTACTCAACGGGAGACCTGGGGGAAATTATATGTACCTGCATGGGAGAAATGCCCTTTATGTTAAAATTCATCTTCTGTGAAAGTCACAAAGACACACTCACCCTTCTTCCTGAGCAGCCAAGGAATTCTGAGACAGTTTGGACAGGTTCTTAGCATATTCCTCCTCAATCTTTATCCTACACTCACATACACACAGAGAGAAAATAAAAAGACATCAGTAAGTGAGCTTTAAGGCAGAAACCCACACACATAATCTGAAGAAATTCTCTGCATTTTAACAGATTTTGCCATAGGAATTTTCCTTTCAGTCTCCAGGGCTTGGCAGCTGTCTCCTCTCCTCCATATGCTAAAATGCAAGTGGCAAGAGCAGGGCTATATGTAGGACAGCATGTGCAATAAAATTAGAAGAAGCAGCTACAGTTCTGGAGAGCGAATAACAAGGACAGAGTGTTTCTGCTGTGCAGCATGGACTGTGTGCAGAACCGGAAGCATGTGGTTCAATCTGCTGTGAAACGTGAGGCTGCACATCGTTGAAGAGAAGATGAAGGAATGCAGTGATACAGGAAAAATCCAAATGAGGTTTGGGGTGCTGGATTGCACCTTTCTTAGGGACACAAAATGCTTCCTGCTTTGTAAGCTGGCAAAGATGTGGCAGGGTCTTCTGTCATCAGCATGTGGTGGTACAGCCCCTTCCCCTCATTCATTCCACTCACTGCCTTGTCCTTGTCTCCACTCATTCAGGGGCACCACACCAGGAACAGGACCTGAGCTTGCCAGTGGCAAGGGTGCAGAAGAGGAAAGGTGTTGACATACAACCACTGTGGGAGTGGCTGCAGGGAGAATGAATGCAGCTGTGGAGTGAGCGGACAAGAGTATACGCTGATGGCCCAGCAGGGTGAAAAGAGCAGCTGCTGGTCCAGAGATGATGTGCATCATGTCTGAAACCATGTTCATCTCCCCTGAGTTCTTCTTACAGTGAAACAATTGCAAGGTACACATGCTCCCAGGCAAAGCAAAATTTGTCTGTTCACTGACTTTCAACCCAGGTTGCTCAGCAGAGCATTTTCTGAGACCTGTGGGGCCCCTAGGTGGAACAACTCCTGATCATATGCCAACCATGTACAAGCAGGGGCAAAACCCGGTTTGAAATCCATCTCTGTCCAGTGAGAAGTCAGAGGTGAGATATTTTTGGCATGCCCATTTGCAGTAACTAGTTGAGCAAGTGCTCTTTTGCCAGGCACATTTGAGATAAAAGGGATCACCTGAGATAGCTAAGAGGGATCTGATATTCTGGGCTGCTGAAAATATTTTGGTGGATGGTATGGGAGTGAAAGTGCCACTTTGTTGTTATGCTCACAGACACTCAGGAGAGGGAGCAAGTATGTGCCCTGCAGCTGCCAGCTCCACAGCAAAGCAACTGACTGGGCTGGCACTCTGGGGGATGCAGCTGGCTGAGGCCCAAGATGATGCCGAGCTGGGTATGGCACAGTACAACTACAGACCTTACCCAGGAGCTGGGGGTCCTCTTCTTCCCCCTCTCACAAGGACAAAACCAACCAGCTCCCCATGCCTGCTCTAACAAGACCAACAAACTGTCTAGCACCCAAGGCTACACTGGGTTAGGACCTATGGAAAGAGCTTTATCCAGACACATTTCACCTGCCATACTCTAAATGTGCTCCTCACTGGTCCCAGCCTTGGCCCAGGCTTCAAGTTTTTCTAGGGATTTCAAGTGTTACTTGTACTGCAAATGGATGGCACTACTAAAAGGGCAGACTGCCTGGCAAGGAGAAATAATAAAAAATAACATTAAAAAGGTGAATTGTCTATTGCTTAAGAGCCCCAATTATAACACATAAATTGTTGTACTCCAGCCTGGAGTTCTGTCACCATCTGTGGCCAGAAGAGGCTAAAAGCCATGATAAACCTCAAAGAGGGGGAAAAATCTGCCTCTCAGCCCTGCCCAATATAAATACTCTGCAAACTCTGGATTGTGGTGACTGTGAAACACCAACACACTGTGACTCCTGAGTCCTGTGAGCCCACCTCCAGAAATCCATGTGGCTGTTTGATAGTTACCCCACCTTCCCACCAAAAAAGTTCCAAGTTCCTGTTTCCACTGACTTGTTTGAAAACCTTCAGAATTTCTATCCCTGTATAGTCAGAATCATTACAGATTATAAATGCATTTTGACCCATACTGTTCTTACTTTATTAGTTCTAGTTGATCTTTGGATTTTTATTTCCTGTTCTCTTATGCTTTTTGTATTTTTTTTTAATAAAGTGCTTTGTTTTCCCCCACTCAAAAAATTTCAGTCATACAATGTTGTAATGGATAAAGAAAAATGAGAGAGCTACAAAGGGAGGCAAAGATGATGTGATGTGACTGTCATACAAGAAGAAACTAAATAAATTAACAGAGGGAAGAGGGAGAAAAGGTGGTAGAGGATATATGACAGACAGCTACACAACTGTCACTTTGGGAAGACAGTGATTATGAGTCTTTTCACGCTATTTCTCCAGATTAGAAGGGAACAATGAAATTTTCAGACAACAGAAGCATAACTACTTTTCCTGTAGTCCATGGCCTGCAGAAGCATTCTACAAATTGTTGCAAACAGTGAAAGATGTATACAAGTATCTGCTGAACATGTCAGAAGCTAAATAATCTGCTATTTATTTTGCATTTTCTAAACATAGCAAAGCTTAATTAAAAGTGAGTGGCCAAAAGCCCAAGACAGTGATTCTTTACTAATAAAAACACTACTTCTTATACTTGGAGAGACTGGTGCTTCTCAGGGCAGTTTGAAGATTTTCTTGTCTGTTTTGGAGTGCTTCCTTGCATGCAAACACGGGACCCTATTTTCACTTTAGATTTAAGTAATTCTTTCCTTCTTTCATACCCACACTCTTGATCTTTCAGTTCAGTCAATTTATTAATTACTTTCCTCCCTTTCTGTCATTAAAATTCAAAGTCTGAATTATAACACTAACTTTGTCAAAAGAACTGAATGAACATATAATTGCTCAGCCTAAGATTGCTATTTACAAGAAGCTCCTGTAAAGCATCTATTTGATAAATTAAATTTCAATTAGCTTGCCTCTTGTTGGATATTTGATGAAGAAATCTGGTTATCATGTCATATTCCAGCTTCCCATTGAAGGGTTGTTTTTATTAGTTGGCTGAATCTCACCTCCAGCAGGTTGATTGTACAGATGAAGAGAATTTTTCTGGCCAGGAAAACCCCTAGTTAAATGTGGGCCTTGTATTCCCCAAGGCACCAGGCAGTCATCATGAAAATCTTCTCAATACTTCTGCCCTCTTAGCTGGAGATATAGATGGCCTGAGCTCTACTTCCATGACTAACCTCTCCAGCTCAACAGCATCGTCCTCCTTTTCCACACAGAACAATCCTGATCCTTTGCTTCAAACAGATGAAAAATACATTTATCTTTCTATAACTTCCATTTAGACTCTCTTCACACTCAGTTCCAAACCTTCTTTGTTTCCAGCACATAGTGAATCTTTTCTGTCTCTCCTCTCTAACATGACTGCCAAGGACAGACATGCCCCTCCCCAGAGTCAGAGCTGCTCTCCTTGCTCTCTCTAATTTTACACCAACTTTCCTTCCTCTTGAATGCACCTTGCTTTTATTTCTGTCAAATTTCATCATATATTACTTTCTTTGGAGCAGCTTTTCCCCTATTTTCCTTGGCCACAGCTATCATAATTCTGCTTGCCTTCTCATCTTCTCCCTTAGCAAGCCTATTTCTCAATTGTATTTTTACTGTGCCAGGTAGTTCTTTCTTCTACCTCTGGTCACACTTTCTCATGGATTACAGAATTAACTGTCTCTCAGACTGTCTTACGTCAAAGGCAGCAGAAACCACACATGAATGCTCAGCCATGCATGTGACTACCTTTATTGCCTGTGCTACTAGGGATATGCTGCCATATCCCTAGTATGAAAAAAAAGATGTGAGGGAGAAACAAACCACAAATGAAGCAAGTATGTGCAAGTTCTTCCCAACCAAACTGCACACCAAACGCTAACAGAGGGGCCTGTTTGTGGCCCAGTTCTATTCTTGCACCAGTGTTTATTCTCATCAGCACAGTCACACCATGTCTGCAGCAGCAGAGTGGGAAGGAATCACCAACTCAGCACCAAGTGTCAACAGAGAGACAATAACAGAGTACAGCAGCTCCTTCAACTGGTGTAACTGCCTCCAGGAGAGAAAATCCATCAGCGTCAATGCCTTCCTCCAGAGAGCAAACACCGTTCGTTCCTTATGGAGTGTTCTCAGGTTTTGAAAGTCATTCTCAGGGTGACTTACACTGGCTTGAACAAATGACAAACCATTTCAAATAACAGTGACTATATTTATGAGTAATGATGTCACATCACCTGCTGTATGTCTTTGAACTGAACATCTATCAAATGCTTGTTCGGTGTTCAGTGCAATTCCCATGTCACCAGAGCAATAGCCCATTAACAGCACTCCATCATCTTCTGGTAGCAACATCTGCCTTTACGACTGTGGGTTCAGTCTAAATATCTTCGTGTGTGGATCTGTTTTAGTGAGTCCTGAGGAGGTCACTAAGTTGATCACAGGGCTGAAGCACCTCTGCTCTGGAGAGAGGCTGAGAGAGTTGGGGTTGTCCAGACTGGAGAAGAGAAGCCTTCAGGAAGACCTTAGAGCCCCTTACAGTGCCTAAAGGGGCTCCAAGAGAGCTCAAGAGGGTCTTTGGACAAGGGTCTGGAGTGACAGAACAAGGGAGGGCAGGATTAGATTAGATGTTAGAAAAAAATTTGTGGCTGTGACAGTGGTAAGGCCCTGACACAGGCTGCCCAGAGGAGCAGGGGACCTGGAACAAGATGAACTTGTAAGTCCCTTTTAACCCAAACCATTCTGTGATTCTATAACCAGCTTAAGTCCTAGGTGATGCCTTTTTACATCTTCCTCTAGGAAACTGTGTCTATGCTCCATGTAAACAAATTGCTTCTCTATTTTTCAGACAAAATACTTCCCTTCTAAATATCATGTCCACTCTGGTTCTCCCATGTTCATGTTTTTTCCTTGAAGCTGCAGCTTAAAACCTCGGTTCCCTCTAAACAGACAGCCTGTGTTCAATACAACTGAGACAGACAGAGCAGGAGAGACAAATGAGAGCTGGGGAAGGTTGGAGAGCGTGGATAGACATTAAAGAAGTAATAACTGTTCATTAAGAATTGGCAGCATACCTTTTATGCAGTTTAAGCCATACCATTAATGTACTGAAAGAATATCTAAATCGGGGAAAAAACAATTGCCATAAATGCTTGGTAACAAAAGGCTAATTACCTTTCACGAACAAACTCTGCCATTTCTTTCTGCATTTGTTTCCCTTTAAGTTGCTTTTGAAGAAGAATTTCAAATCCTGACACTGTATTGTTCCCTTGCGAGTCCTTCTTATCTGCCTGAAAGAAATAAAAGGAATTTCAGCAAAAAGCTGTGGGGACTAAACCCACAGAAGTGTGGTTCCCAGCAGCAGATTCCCAGCAGTGGGGACTGAGGAATGCTCCTCTGAGACCAGCTGACGGCCACAGCACCTCAGTCCCTCTCAAAGGATGAGTCCCACACTTTCTCTTTCCCCCTCCTCCTATTAATTTTCTTTTTTCCTTTTTTTTTTTTTTATTTAACAAGGGAAGTTTACAGTTATTTTTAGCTAGCATAAAATTATGTGGGAGCCAAAGCAGCATCATTGCTGTCCTTTCTGCCATCACTCTTCACAGCTGGTAATGTCATTGGGCAAGTGTCAGCCCTGAGGGCTCAGCCTGCAAACAGAAGGGATCCTGAAGCCAGCACAGGGGAATTGCTGGGGCAGAGGGGAGAACACTGCTGCTCCTTCCAGGGGGAAGGCAGCCCTAAATGATCTTTAACAACCGGCAAGTTCAACACTGATTTGTACTCAGAGAAATACAGCCAGTCTGCACGGATCTGCTGTAAAATAGGGTAAATCAGCAACTTGTCCCATAGATTACCACCATACACCCCATCCTTCACTGTTTCCTACACAGCCCAGTTGACCCTTTGCTCCACTGACTTCAGTATTGCTACAAGGACCAACAGAGTTTTCTCTCTGCTGCCTCTTTTCTCTCTTGTCTGTATGTTCATATTTCAGTATTTCATTTCCTACCCCCTTCCCAACAAACAGAGAACATTTCCCTAAGTACTACAGTTTTGCTGCAATCCCTTGGGTGCTGCACAATTGCCTAGAGAAAAATGCCACACTAATCAAAGCATGAGACCGGTAGGATGCCGCACTGGGCAGCAGCCAGCTGAGATAGCAGGATGAGTGGGGCTGATGGAACAAGGAGGGCCAATTGTGGGCAGACCATGGATGACAAGGCCAAAGCAGGGGAAAGTCCTGGGAGTGGAGGATAAAAGTCTGCAGCAAAAAGCTTTTTAGAGTTTCACTGAGAGCAAGATTAACCAATCCAAAGAGCCAAGCAGTGGCTGAGCCCTAATAGAGACAACTAAGCAAGACAGGGACTACTGTAAGACACATGCATAAAATCAGTCTTTAGGCCGTTAACGATTCAGGGTTCACTGGGATCAGAAGACTGGAAGGAACGAAGGCAGTTTTGTGATAATGTGTCCATTTGCAAGTATGGCAGTGTATTTTAGCAAGTCTTGGATATCAGCTGTCACACAGCTGAGCAAGCACAACACGATGTGCTGCTGGGCATCCAATGCTGACACTTTTTTTTAAGATGGAAAAGCTTCAGAAAACACACATGGAATTCCTAAAATCTTCATTGTTGCCATCTTTTGTAGTATTTGTTTATTTGTAGTATTCTTCCCACCCGAAAAAAATATTTTCCAGCGGAAAAAAAGTTTTCCAGTAGACTTCTTTCTATCAGCTCCATGCTCCAAGGACTATTGCATAATTTTAATGTGATTTAGGAACCTGAATGCAGAGCTGAGCATGAGAGGGCACACTCAGAATTAGCCACTGAAGACTTCCCATGCTGCAGGCTGTCTTAAAACTACTCAAGTTACAAATCGGCCTGTCCTTCACAAACCTCATCCTTTAAAAATCTCATTTCTTATCTGACCTCCAGAATATCCCATGGAAGGGTGTTTTAGAATTTAACGTAAAGTTTGTAACTATTTCCTTGTTTTAGAAGGGCAATCTCTTGCTTCCTTGTGTATCCCCTAGCTCTCACGCTCTGCGAAACACTGAAATAATATTCCCTGCCAGCCACCTTGCTATCCTATGGACCTATGGATCTGCTGGAGCAAGTCTCTGGAGGAGACCACTAAGCTGGTCAGAGGGCTGGAACACCTCTGCTATGGAGACAGGCTGGGAGAGTTGGGGGTGTTCAGCCTGGAGAACAGAAGGCTCCAGGGAGACATCAGAGTTCCTTGCAGTGCCCAAAGAAGCTCCAAGAGAGCTCGAGAGAGACGTTGGACAAGGGCCTGGAGTGACAGGACAAAGGGCAATGGCTTCAAACTGACAGAAGGCAGGGTTAGATCAGATATCAGGAAGAAATTCTTCCCTGTGAGGGTGCGGAGGCCCTGGTACAGGTTGCCCAGACAAGCTGTGGCTGCCCAATCCCTGGAAGTGTCCAAGGCCAGGTTGGACGGGGTTTGGAGCAACCTGGGAGAGTGCAAGGTGTCTCTGGCCATGGCAGAAGTTTGGAACTAGACAAGCTTTAGGGTCCCTACCAACCCAAACCATTCTGAGATTCTGTGATTCCATCCCCTCCCTGATGCACAACCCTTCTGCCTGATGTATTTTAAGATGTGTGGCTTGTCCTATATCCTCCCTGTTTCCTGACCCAATCTGTCTCCTGACAGCTGTGCTTGCCTTTCTGAACACTTCTCTCATGATCGCCCACATCTCAGACTGGTCAGATGTTTCCACAAGATCTTCACTGGCATCGCCAGTCTCCCTGGTACTGCCCTTACACACTGTATCTCAGCCCAAATTCTCCTTTACTTTGTACCACAAATCAAGCTGTTCCACTTTTTTGGAAGCTCTGGAGTTTCAATGTGGCATGAGGCTGGCTGCCTACTTACCCAGAAATAATCACAGTAGCTCCACTCTGAAGGTTTCAGCAACTGCTGCTCTGGCATTACGTCAGGGTGGGGGAAAGTCACACAGTTGATCTGTTAAAAAAAAAAAAGAAAAAAAAAGAAAAAAAGGGAGTAAGGGAGTTAAGACAACAATGAAATTTAGCTGTTGATGAGAAATATGCAAATGAAAGTTTATATCCACGCACTACCCATCAGAAAATCTGCAGTGAACGCACGCCAGTGAAGAAAAATTCCTTGTTGCATGGAAACAGCAGCTAAGTATTCCCAGAAAGCTCTTCTATGCAAGCAGGGGTGTCAGCTCAGAGGCAAATAACCTACCCGTTTCACATGAGGGAAACCTACTGGATTTGGAAAGCACCATGCGGGGAGTTCTGCCAGACCCCTAAAAACTGTGGCAAAAAACTTGATGTGAAACACTTTGAGCACACCCTCAACACAGAAATACAGTGAACATCAGAAAGCACTGCAGGCATGAATGGTGTATCTCCGCAAAAAACCTTGGCTATGCCAGTTTCCTACAGGATTACAAAAAATGAGTTATTTTTTCGGTGCACAGCCCCTTCCATTTATCTCAGAGATCTTCTCAGATGAAAGTGATGGTCCCTGCTATAAGGAACAGGGGCTCTCTGAAGTCAGCAAGCCTTCAGTGTGCAAAAACCCCAGCAATCTGTCAGATAGGACTCATCACACGGTCATTAAACAATGGTATAAAAAAGCCCAAGTGCTCATTAAGTTATCGCAGTGGAACATGCAGCCTGATAAAAGCACAGTGAATGCTAAGAGTGTGACAGCTACTGCAGAACATGCTGCAGAACAACTGTGGACACAGCCAAGCCCTTCAGAGGATGCACCAGCAAGAGTCAGAGCTCACTGACAGTTTATAATGCTTGCCCCAATTCCCTGCTGAGCAGATCCCTAAGATCAGTCCCCCTCAGTGCACCCACAGGGTCACAGGACACTAAGTCCTTATACTTGAATATTAATCAAGATTCTGGGGATGGGAGACTCACAGATGTAACTGTATGGGTGCGGAGTTTTGTTTTGGATCAGTTAATGCTTACAGGAAATCCATACACAAAGCTGTGGGCAGGGTTAGCACAGCTGCATGGGCAGACCCGAAGGCAGTGCTTACAGGCAGTGAGTCTGCCTTTGGGCTATTGAGAGAGGATCAGAAAGGATATGGGTGCTGACACAGTGCAAACCCCCATACCAGAGCAAAGCAGACAAAGCCATCAGCTGATACAAGACTGCTCCTACAAACCCACACTGGCTCTGCTGCCAACTGTCCAGGCTGGAGGTTCAGCAGCTGTCCTGTAAGTAATGTAAGAGCTTGCTCTACATAAATCACTCTTCCCAGATCATGACTAGCCCATTTCAAAGCAGGTTGAGGACCCTGTACCTACAGTGTCTTTTGTTGTCCCCTCAGCTAGATCCTAAACCATGAGTCTTCCCTTCCAGCTTCCTTCCAGCTCCCATCAGGCTTCAAAACAGATCTGCAGGAGGTCAGAGATCAAGGCTTTGCAGGCAGCAGCCATGCACTAGTGACCCTGCAACTCCAACCAGAGCCAGCCTCTCCAGCCAGAGCCCGTATCATCTCCAGCCAGAGCCAGCTTCTTCAGACAGCACCAGCCTCCACTGGCCACAGGGTCTCAGCAACAGACAACACTGCAAACGCCCTCCCTGTTCCCACATGTTCCCCATAAGAAGAGTCATGCATCAGGAGTTACAGAACATCAGTTCAGAGCGGGATGGCCATGCAACAGCGGTGCGACTGCTCCCCATCCCCCAGACGCCTCTCAGTGTCAGGGGACATGAAGGGGACACACCACTGTAGTCACACTCAGCTGGGCTTGCCTGTGCTCCTGCAAAGAGCCCCTCAGCCCCCAGGCTGACTTCTGTCACCACTGCAGCCTCCATGAGAGATGTTTCACTGAGGACACCTTTATCTCTGCTCAAGTTTTCCTCTCCTGTCTGTTCCCTGCCAGCAAAGTTATCTCCCTCCGCCAAGCTGGGGGGAGTGTCAATCAGCTGGAAGGCAGGAGGGCTCTGCGGAGGGACCGGGACAAACGGGAGAGTTGGGCTGATTCCAACGGGATGAGGTTCAACAAGGCCAAGTGCCGGGTCCTGCACTTTGGCCACAACAACCCCCGGCAGCCCCACGGGCTGGGGACAGAGTGGCTGGAGAGTAGGCAGGTAGAAAGGGAGCTGGGAGTCTGGAGTGACAGAAAGCTGAACATGAGCCAGAGTGTGCCCAGGTGGCCAAGACGGCCAATGGATCCTGGCCTGGATCAGGAATACTATGGCAGCAGGAGCAGAGAAGTGATTCTTGCCCTGGTGAGGCCACCCCTGGAGTGCTGTGTCCAGTTCTGGGCCCCTCAGTTCAGGAAGGACATGGAGGGGCTGGAGCAGGTCCAGAGAAGAGCAACGAGGCTGGTGAAGGGACTGGAGCACAAGCCCTGTGAGGAGAGGCTGAAGGAGCTGGAGTTGTTTAGCCTGGAGAAGAGGAGGCTCAGCGGAGACCCCATCACTCTCTACAACTACCTGACAGGAGGTTGTAGCCGGGTGGGGGTTGGTCTCTTCCCCCAGACAACTATCAGTAAGACCAGAGGGCTCGGTCTCAAGGTCTGCTAGGGGAGGCTTAGATTAGATATTAGGAAGAAATTCTTCAGAGAGAGGGTGGTCAGGCACTGGAATGGGCTGCCCAGGGAGGTGGTGGATTCTCCGTCCTGGAGGTGTTCAAGAAGAGACTGGATGTGGCACTTAGTGCCATAGTCTAGCAACTGCAGTGGTAGTGGATCAAGGGTAGGTGATGATCTCAGAGGTCCTTTCCAACCCATTTGATTCTCTGATTCTATGATCTCAAGATAACAGCAAGCCCATCTTGCCCTGTTTTTTTGCTAGATAGATAGGGTTACCTTCCCTTCTCAATTTAGGGATCACCAGATCTAAAAGCCTGTGAGTAGATCTCCCCCAGGAGAGGAGCTGGTATCTGTCCCTTGGGCACAGGTGGTGCAAGCATGGGGTGCAGAGATGCACCCGCGGGCACTGCAAAGCTCTGGCATGAGCCAGCTTGCACTGGCTCAACACCCCATTAGGGGACTCCTCTCTCCCAGGAAGCTTCAAACTGATCATCCCAAATGTCTTAAAAATACTGTCTGGAAACCTTCAGCAAAACTATTCGTTTCAGGCAGTGTCTGACAAACATTGGCCTGGACCAGTACTGGGCTGCTGAACAAGGCCTGACAGAACACAGGCTTCACCTCGCTTCACAGATCACCAGATCCAGAGAAACTGTGGCTGCCCCATTGCTGGAATTATTCAAGGCCAGGTTGGATGGGGCTTGGAGCAACCTGGTCCTAGAAAGGACAGAAGAGTGGAACGACATGAGCTTTAAAGTCCCTTCTAACCCAAGCCTTTCTATGACTCTTCCTATCATCCTATGAAATCCATTGCCACTGCTGAGCAGGGGCTGCACTGGTACCTGGTCATGCCTCTGTGGTGGCACAGCCACACACCAGTTCTCAAATAATACAACATATTGTAGTTAGTTTTGCCTCAAAAAAAAAGAGATGGTCTCTGGAACTCCTGCACAATCACTGTCACATATTGTGGAGGGCAAACTGTCTCCCGCGAGTGAGCAACACTGCAGCTCATCCTCCCAGAGAAGGGGAGATGCAGTATTGTCAGTAATGACGATGTTACAAGGAACCACATTAATGTACTTGGTGTCAAGACAGCTTTACACAGCTTCTGGATTTGAGGATTTCTGTCTTGGATGCTGTATTTCACATTCACTGAATAAAATCGGGGTGATAATCTCACAACACTTGCATGCCAGCCACTCAGTCCCTCCAACCTGACAGCCTGCATGAAACACTGACCTGAGCACAGCTATTCTGTATGCTTACACAATACACATCATGAGCACTCAGGACAAGATGCTGCCTCTCAAGAACAGACTGCCAAGCTACAGGAACTCAGGATTTAGCGCACGTTTAAAAAAGCTAGCAGTACAAGGCAAAAGAGTTAAGGAGACTGCATGGAAGTTTTAGGATGCTGGAAGTGATTCACATCCCCCCACTAGAAGCATCAGTACAGCACTAGTGAAAGGAGACCTATTCTGGTTTCCACTATCCTCATACTAGTGGTCTCACAGAGAATGGCTGGGATGTCCTCTGTGGAAACATACTGCTGAGGGTGCTTTGTGTTGTCCAAGATGACTTATTTCAACCAGGAAAGGACCAAGTGCTTCCCATGAAGACAGCAGTGTTTTCAAGGCAGATTTCTAGGACCCAACATTTTCACACTGGATATTGAGAAGGGCACAGAAGTAGGTCTGCAGCGTTTAACATCCTGCTTTGCAGAGGCTGCTGAGCTTTTTGGGCTGGAAGTCAGCTTGAAGAAGACAGAGGTTTTTCTATCAATCTTCACCTCAGGAAGTCGTCCATCATCCCTACATCATTATTGGCGAATCAGAACTCAAATCAGTCCAGCAATTTAATTACCTGGGAAGCATCATCTCCTCAGACAGTAAGATCGACAGAGAGTTAGACAACAGGTTAGCAAAGGCATACAGAGCTTTTCGTAGACTCCATAAAAGACTTTGGCAAAATAAACACCTGAGAAAAAGTACAAAGATCAGTGTTTACAGAGCCATCGTACTGTCTACTCTTTTATATGGGTCTGAGTCATGGGTCATTTACCGCCACCACCTGCGACTCCCAGAACCGTTCCATCAACGCTGCCTCCGTACAATCCTCAACATCCACTGGACGGACTATGTGACCAATACATCTGTTCTTGAACAGGCAGCAGTCACAAGTATCGAGGCCATGCTGCTGAGAACACAGCTGTGTTGGGCAGGGCACGTCTCCAGGATGAAGGACCACAGCCTCCCTAAGATCGTGCTCTACGGTGAACTTGTCACTGGCTGCCACAAGAGAGGAGCCCTGAAAAGGAGATACAAGGACTCCCTGAAACAATATCTCAACCTCAGCCACATTGATCATCACCATTGGTATACTCCGGCCTCCAATCGGGAGACCTGGAGACAAACCATCTATAACGCTGCTGCCTCCTTTGAGAACTCACGCAGGATCACTCTCGAGGAGAAAAGACAATGCAGTTGATACCGCCTGGGGAGTCTTTCTGCTGTGCCTTTTGCAACCGGACTTGTCTGTCCCACATTGGCCTTTTCAGCCATCAGCGTGTCTGTAGCAAGCGTGGGTAGAGCCCCTCGAAATCTTCGTTCATGAAGCCAAGCCATGATTGAGAAGGGGGAAAACAAGCACCTCCTAAGTGTATTTTTCAAAAGACCAGAAGACTGGGCATCATAGAATCATAGAAACATAAAATATCCCGAGTTGGATAACTGCATCATGGCACTGTGCACCAGAACATGGAGGTGATGTAGGGAGCATGTACAGTGGCACACAAGTTGTTTCCTACAGTGTAAAAATCTGTATAGACAA
The DNA here is from genome assembly GCA_013397135.1 of Pachyramphus minor. Lineage (NCBI taxonomy): Eukaryota > Metazoa > Chordata > Aves > Passeriformes > Tyrannidae > Pachyramphus > Pachyramphus minor. Next base: position 133,819 of record VYXB01003339.1, on the reverse strand, counting down.
ACAGCAAGGGAAATTCCTATTCTCTGCTAAAGGGAGTGCCTGTGTCACAAAAACTAAATCTGTATCAGTTGGAAACTGCTGATTAGTGATATGACAGTGAGTCTTAAAGTTAATTTCCTGAAGCACTAACCACAGAGTCACTGGAAATGCCTCACTGCAATGGACTGAACTCCATGCATGCAGCAGGAAGAGGAACAGTGAGCATGCACATCAACAGATGATGAGAGCAGGAGTAATCCATATGTTTCTCAAGGAGTATCATCAGATTCAAAGTTTTAGGAATAAATCAAACATTCTTCACTTCTCAGAAGACTATCTAGTCTGGACAGAGTCATGAGGCCATTTGGGTCTAGTATCACTTTTAAAAGGGAATTGATGTCAGAAGTAGAAAACTGAAATGCAGAAGCTTTTGCAGTCTTACAAAAAAAAAAGGAAAGAATTATTTGTGTGGTAAACAGAACTTAACCAAACTTACACCTTTCTACGCTAAGTCCTAGCAGGGGCATGTAAAGTTTCAAAACTCTAGAAATATTACTAAAACCTATGTATGACTGCATAGGAAATCCCATGATCTTTCTTTCATCACCACAGATTTCTTATATTTAAACAAGAGCTCTTGGATTTGTATTTTCTAACATTCCTTAAACCTTTCAGGATTTCCCAGCAGGAGGGGAACACCAGCCTGGTACTGAGCAGGACATGGCCACACACTAGTAGTGGCGTGAGGGCATGGCGTTCCCCCTCTCCCTGTCCTCCCTCTGAAATGTTACTTTTTTTCTGAAAGCAAAGATAGCTGAAAACAAGCACTCTACTTCACCAGCTTAGTCCCACTGATAAGCTTTCTGACTGATGCTATAGACAGCCAAAGCATCTCACGATGATGTCCCAATGTCTGACAGCATTAAAAAGCTTGATCAGTCGCATGGACAGTGATGTTCCCTCTACATGAGGGACCACTGCCCTCAGTAATCGTGAGGGACCACACTCTCACTAATCACATCCCTGACAGCTGGGCAGGCTCTGTGCATGGGCCAAAATCAAATCCATGGCAGTGATAATCTCTCAACAATGCTGACTCGCCAGCAAGTCCTAACAAAAGCTTGCAGAAGCTGACTATTGCAGGTGTAATTGCTAGTAAGAAACAAAACAAATTAAAACACATATCCCAGGTAATGATGGAGTCATAGAACATGAAGAGAAAACAGGGTGTGATGACCTGCCTTACATTCTCACAGGCTCCACTGGGACAGCCAAGGTGATAATCAGCTTCACCATGATATTAAGTTCTCACCCAGAGTCTTCACTAACAAAAATAATGGCTGTTGTCAGCTTGCAGCAAAGGGAAATTAAGCAGGGCTAATTCCCGAGTATGAGCTGAACAAACCTTCCCAGCAGCTTGTCTTTCCAGCTGCTACTGGCCACGAGTGGTACCAGAAAATCTGTGAAAGAGCCACTGGATCATGAGGACAGAAGAAAGTACAGTTAGAGAAGACATCCTGGAAAAACATGGCAACAACAAAGCTTGGTGGAACACACACACATACACACAGGATCAGAGAAGCAGCACAAATTGATACACTTCTCTTGACAAGCTGTGTGCCAAACTCAGTGGATTAAAACACTTTTGCCTGTGTACTGATCATGAGCAAATGCAATTATACTCTTAATAGCTAAATATTCCAGCTCCTATTCCCATGAGCACACTGGCAGTCATGGCAAAATGAGCTGTTTACCTTGTAGGTGACTCTTCATTATGTCCGAGACACAAAAGGATGACAGAAGAGGAAAAGATACAGGGAGCCAGGTGAATGCACAGAAGCAACAAACTTTCTTGGGTTGGGCATGCACATTAATCTCCTGGATTTCAAAGTCTCTGGAGGCTTTGAAGGCGCTACCACTACTCACCAGTAAATGATACATTGCCAAGCAACATGAATAAAACAAGAATAATTTGATCAAGGCTTAGATAATCAACATGTTTATTACATAAGATACTACATAAATAAATGAGCAGACAGCGGGTGAGCTTACTGTGCCGTGGTGAAGTTACTGAACCAGAGCAACATTTTTGCTCATTTCTTCAGCTTAAAAATACACATTATTTTTCCTGATTTCTGCACATTCACAGCACCTTAATATAGCACAGCTGTGCCAGATTGCCTCACTTCAGTATCTTCTTCACAATTTCAGCTGAGACCCCAAAACTACAATATCCAACTCCACTAAGTCAGTTCATATTGCAAACGGAACTGTTTGAGTAAAACAACCAAATGCAAAGACTGGAGGAGATCTCATAAAAGCTTGGGCACAGATAGGGGCTTGGGCAGTTTGAACTCTTCCCAGACAGGGAAGCCCAGGAATACCTAGGCTGTGTCTAGGTAGCTTCAACATCATTATTTTGCCTGTGGTGTTAGCGCTGGTAGGGTGATGCTGCAGCTACGGTACAACAGGAAGGAAGAACAGACAACCAAAGTCCTCACTGCTAACAAGTCCATTGATTCTGTCCTATTTCAAAGGTAAGCTTCTGCCAGAAGTGTTCAGGAGCCCTCTTTACTCGGTCTGTGTGTAGAAAGGTTCAGAGATGATTCACACCCCTGCCAAACCAAGGGGTTTCTGTCAGTATCTACCATGCAGTCAGCCCCAGAGCAGTGGGGAGAACCGTGCTGAATGTGCGGCCCACCCAGCGCTCATCACAACCTTGCGTTCATTAATGTTGCGTCACATGAAGAGCCCAGCAGCAGGAAATCCAAAGGTCCTGCGTGTAGGCTGCCCCTCTTCTCATCTGCAGCACGTGTTCATTGATGTGTCCAACATATGCAATCCAAACACCAGCGCTTTCCAAGTCTCACGGTATTTTGACAAGGCACTAGAGAATTCTTCAGAAAGAAACCCACGCTCAGGAATACCTTAAAATCAGGCAAATTTCTTGCTCTTCAAGTGAGACATGGATCTGTTCCTGAGTTGATATCCCCCTGCATATTCTCCATTTAACTCTCCCTCACCTATTGTAAATGATCTCCAGCTTCCACACTCAACTCATGGCCAGAGAGACAGTTCTTCAGAAATCAGTCAGCAAACCATCCAAAAGTAGTGAGTGCACCTTGAAACTCACTGCAAAACCAGCAGACCACACATCTGCCTTGCTGTTTCCTAAGTGCGCATCCATATTCTGTGCAACTTCATAACACCTATGATATACCCTGCTGGTGTTTCCCTTCCAAAAAAATGGAAGACTGTGTTGGTAACATTCACTGACCAAAGAGAAAACACCAGATTATTCTTCTTGTTGGGTGCATATAGATGGGAAATACTCCAGCTCACACCTGCCTTCAGGATTTCCAGAAGCTGTGCTCCTAAATGCTGCTTGGATGTAGAGGAGGAAGATGCATTCTGAGGAAGACAGGAACGAGCTCCCACTCCTCTGCTAAAGGCAATGACGCAGTGATAGCTTGTCTGCAGCCGTTGCTCAGAGTGAACATCACCTGATGTCCGCAGCTTGTGTGCCAAAAGATTCCCGTTTGCAGGGAGGTTTGATGGACCAAGAACCTCAAAGATAACCACAAAATTTCCCTCTACAAGAAGAGGTTCTGCCTGAGCACAGCTACAGACCAAGGAAAAGCATCTGACAGCAAGCTTAAGGACATGCCCTACAGCTCTGCTAACTAGATCATCCCCATGTCAGCTCAAGTGGTGCTGAACAAATAGAACCTCCTAGGAGACAGGGGAAAACCTCATATTGTTTTACAGTTTACACTCCATGTGAGATTTGTTTTTCACAATGCTGCCTTGATGGAGGCAATGGCTTGGAGCAACAGCTGTTAAAATTAGCTTATTTTTGTCTGTCTGATGCATTCTACTTGAAAGCTTTAGACTTCTGCTGGAGAAATGCACTCTCAGTGACCCTGATATAACACACACTTTCTTGCTTTGCAGATGTTACTTGATGGCATATGGGCTAGCAAATATGAAAAACCACCCTCAGCAAACAGCCTGAGTCCTCAGCCCTGGAAGCAGTGCAGATTGCAAAAAAACAAGCACTCCTGCTCTTGTGCTGTGCTCTGCAGCCCAGTGTAACCCACCCTATAATGATGTCTAGTCCCTCTGGCCACCATGTTCCGTCCATGATCTGCTCCTACCCCACTGATTTGAGCAGGCAAGGGCTGCATTTGGGGGCTTGGACATGTCTCCCCCTCCAGCCATTGTAGCCCGGGAGCAGCTGATTCCCCAGGACGTCTGCGAAAATGCCCAAACCAACAGATTTAGACTTACTTTAAACCATATCATTCCCCAAATACACTAATACCAGTAATAACATTTGTAATAACTGATTTTGATAATCAAGTATCAAAATCACTGAAGTGTTTTATTCAAAAACTGTCCAAGATTTTTCTCTCCCTAGAAAACTGTACCTGCATGGCAGTGACTGACCCACTTTGCAGTCAGAAACACTTGTATGTGCACCTTTCAAATCCTGGTCTCTGTCACCAGCAACCTGTCTACTCATAAATAAATCCACAGGATGCATGTGATAATGTAGACAATTATCTCCTCCTCATAGCAACATTAACAGGGATTTATAACACTGAATTATTCCTTTTGTTCTTATGGATCTGATATCCTGACAATGCCTGCAGCTGTAAGCATGGTTATTGCTTCACCTTTACCACTGTAATTGATTTATCTGCTCATTTCTTCTGATTTCCATTTAAATAAAACTTTCTTTCCCAGCCACTTTCATTCATCTATCTTGTTTTCCCTTCTGTTTTTAATCATTTGTCCTAGACTGAGGAGCCCAGAAGTGCAAACTGTGTTCCAGATGAGGCCACCAAGCAGACAAAAGATATTAATGTCTGTAATCATGATACTGAGAACACCTTTATTCATAACATAGAATCGTAGAATGGTTTGGGTCGGAAGGGACCTTAAAAATCACCTTTGCTTGAACTTCCACGAGACAGGCTGCTACATGCCCTGTCCAACCTGGCCTTGAACACTTCCAGGAATGGGGCAGCCTCAGCTTCTCCAGGCAACCTGTGCCAGTGCCTCACCACACTCACAGGGAAGAATTTCTTCCTAGTATCTAATCTAAGACTATTCTCTTGCAGTTTAAAACCATTATCCCTTGTCCTGTCACTACCCGTTCTTGTGCAAAGTCTCCTCATTGAGTCAGTTACATTTAATCATAAATATTAAAGGTAAATATAAGATTAACTTCACACAAACTTAAAACCCTTACCTATTCTACCTATCAGAAATGTTCATTCGGACACTAGAACAAGAAACCTTCTGACACCCCTCTGAGAAAAAAATACATATTCTTTGAGAAAAAAAATAAACATCCTGCCCTGGCAGAGCAATGAGCAATCTCCACTGTTTGTATTTCTCCAACCTTTCAGTGCTTTTCCCGATACAAAAGCTGTTGTTGGGGGGGAGATGATCAGACGAGGAAGTTTTTTCAGGACACCTGGTTCGCAGTCTGAGGCACCGCGTTCCCTCCTGCTCATCCTAGAACCAACGGAATCGATAGGAAATTGCGACTGGATTTCTGCCTAGGACAGCGATCCTAAAGCCTCCCTAGGTTTATTTGGGTTTAAACACCAAAATGCCGAGTGAAGGATGCTCTCCCGCCCGCCTCCCCCAGCCCCACTGCTCGGGGAGCCGCATGGAGCTCCCGGCAGCTCCCCCCGGCCCGGTCCCCCGGCACTCACCGTCAAGCTGCTCTCCTTGCTCTGCCGCCGCGGTGCCGCCGGGGACCCCGGGCTCTGCGAAGAGAACCGGAGCGCATCATCACGGCCGCTCTCGGAGCCCAGCATGGCTGCGCAGGGCGGGGGAGAGGCGGGTCCCATAGCACGGCACGGCTCGGCACGGCTCGCCAGGGGGAGCTGGAGGAGGCACCGGCCCGGCGCTCCGCCTCCCGCCCCCGCGGGGCTGCGGGCGGCCCTGGGCAGAAGCGCCATGGGGACGGACTGGGGTCCTGCCGTGCCGTGCGACGATAGCACCCGCTGTCGGGGACAAGGATGGGGACAGTGTCCTGCTCTGCCATGGGACGGGGACATCACATACCCCTGAGGACAGGGACAGAGGTCCTGGTGTCCCATGGGGTGACACTTTGCCCTCCTGGGTATGGGGACAGGAACAGGAATGGTGGCAGGGTACTGCCATGCTGTGGGATGGTGACAGTGTCCTGCTGTCTCGTGGGATGCCATCGTGCCCCCCTGAAGATGAGGACAAGGGTCCTAGGGTCCCACAGGGTGCCATTGTGCCCCACTGGGGACAGGGATGGTGGCAGTGTCCTGCTATCAGACAGTTCCTGCCTGCCTGTGGAATGGTGGCATTGTACCCCCCTCGGGACAGGGACACAAATGTGTCCTGCAGTCCCCTCAGGCTGGCAGTGCCCTCTGTCCCTGTTGGAGGGTACATGCTGGGATCACTGGTGGAGCTCAGATGCTGTGACAGCTGATCTGCAGCACACAAGTTGCTCCTGGCATCATCCCTGGGCTATGCCGGGAACTCCCACCCCATATCCCACTGCCAAGGCACCCAGTGCTCATCCTGGGACTCAATGCCCAGCAGCAGCATCATGCCCAGCGCTGCACACATGCAATTCCATGGCTGTTCTGCTGCTCCCTTGGTGGCAGCTGTGACAACCTGAACAGGCAGCATTTAGCTGCTCTCTAGGAAGCCATAAACAAGGGCTGGCCCTGCGCCCAGCACAGCACAGCTCTGCGTTGTTCTCAATTGTGGCTTCTTCCCCCCTTGACCTGTTTCCAAGAAATGTAGCTGAGCTTGCTGGAGGGATCTTGCCAGCATTTGTTTGCATGGTGGCTGCTACCCAGGTCTAAGAAAGCACCTCAGTGAATGCCTGGAAGCTGCTTCACATTGGGAGACAGCCTGTGCCAGGAACAGACAAGGAGGCAGTCAAAGTAAAGCAGCTTGGGATGGCCCAAGACACACAAGAAGAGGGACTGGCCAAAAAGACTTTCAGGGTGTAGAGAACAGCTTCTTGCAAGCAAGAGTTTATGATCAGACATTTTTCTTACTAAGGACTCTTCTGCAAAAGCTGCCACAGCTCCCAGGAAACGCAGGTTCCCAAGTGGGCGTGGACACAAGCTGTTCTGAGAATTAATGACATCAACAGCCAGTTAGAGATTCAGAACTAGTTCAAAGCATGTTCAAAGCAGGGATGAAGCCAGGACTTCCATTTGGAAAAACCTCTAATAAAGGACCAATGGAAAGAAAATACCATGGAGACGATGAAGGGAATGAAAAATGTCATGAAAGGGATTTTTGACAGGCTGATGGTTGAGTCATTTGAGCAAAAAAGCAGTGCATAGCACTGAAAGGCTGAGAGCTGGGGTTGTTCAGCCTGGAGAAGGATCCAGGGAGATCTTAGTGTGAACTTTCAGTACCTGAAGGTGGCATACAAAAAGCTGGAAAGGCCCTTTGGACAAGGGCCTGGAGTGGCAGAACAAGGGGAATGGCTTCATACTGACAGAGGGTAGGCTTAGATTAGTTATTAGGAAGAAATTCTTCCCTGTGAGGCCCTGGCACAGGTTGCCCAGAGAAGCTGAGGCTGCCGCATCCCTGAAAGTGTTGAAGGACAGGTTGGACGGGGCTTGGAGCAACCTGGGCTAGTGGAAGGTGTCCCTGGGCACCAGATGATCTTTAGACTCCCCTTCAACTGAAACCATTCTGTGACTCTGTGACTCCTCACGTATCTCAGATGTGGCTTTGACTAAAAAGATGTCTATGAATTTGAGTGAGACTCAGCATTGTAAAAACAGAAGGTTGCAAATGTTGCTACAAAGGAAGTTCTGGAGGACTCAGTTATCTGACCTGTGTTCCAAGCCAACTACACCCCATCCAAAAACATGGGGGTCAGATACTATGAGAACTTTTTTTTTTACACAAGGATTTTTTTGAAGAAAATCACAGCCTACAAGTTTATTTGGGCTCTCTGATGGAGTCACAGCAGATGTGTGGACAAGGGTGTCTGGTAAGTTTGTAAAATGCTTTTGCCCTAGTTAAGGTGCTCACTCTGTCTCCAGCCTGGGCAAAGTGCTCGGAGAAGCAGCAGCATGGGTAATTAAGTGCAAGATGTTTGATGTGGAACCGTCAGGGAGTCAAAGTGCTGGACTATATCATGAGAGATGCTATGAACCTAAGCCAGGCTGAAGGCCACTACTTAGAAGGTAGCGTGCGAGAAAGGGAGTTGAGGCAAAGAGGGACATTTGGCAGACAACACACGAAACAGAAAACATCAGAAAGACACTGACAGCACCAGACAAGCCACATCCACATGGCAGCAGCACACCAGTCAAACATGCATTTCCCCATGGGTATTTAAGAAGTTGCACTGCAAAAGAACTTGCCACTTTCACACAGAAATGAAATAGAAAACTCAGGTCTGGGACCACTGGGGGAACCAGCAGGTAGGGAAGCACAACTCAACTGAAGTACAGCCCACCAGCTATGGTAGTCATATGGTAATATGGTGATGGTAGAGAGTGAAAAGTTTCATGGGAGGAGCTGGAACAGGGCCCTGTGCTGCATCTGCAGACCTGCAGGGAAGAGTCTCCCAGAGACATGATGTGGTACAAGAAAAAGTGCAGAGATATTTATTGGAAATTTGGACAAACAGGCTGGGGGAAGCTGGCTGTCCACAGGTTGTAGGTTAACCCAGGGTGATGTGGAGGGTGAAACACTGAGAAGGGGCTATGGAAGGACAGGGCAGAGCGGATGAAGTCATTGAGAAAAAAGCTTTGGACAAATTCTTTCTGTATCCTGTCTTTGGAACAGGCAGCTGGAGCTGCAAAAAAATACAATGAGACACAGACATGGGCAGATGTGGCAGTGTAGAGAGAGGACTGTGCTGGACAAAGGCCCAGGCTTCAGGCTGGTGCAGCAGGAAAATTCGTAGGGTTGTTACTACTGACTGTATTGGCCTGGTGGATTTTTCAGAAAGGAATCATGGGACAAAAAAATCCAAAGGGTCTTGGCATTTTTTACTGTTTTACCAGCTGGACACAAAGACTAACTATTCCATATTCCACAAATCTGTCTGGTCTGACAGCTTCTAAAAGAAGATGGCTCTTGAACACCTGCTCTGGGTGGATTCCTAAACTACTTAAGTAGAGACCCATTTATTCTTGGATACTGTTGTCTGGGTTTTTCCCAGAAACTTACCTGGGGGTCCCCACTAGCTTTTTGGAGGCTCATATGACCAGAGTCAAGCTGGTGTACTGGAGTCCCAGAAATGTAGTAGCCATTCACTGTAAGAACAGATGCAGAGTCATCAGGCTTGCTGCTGGTAGCAAATAAAAAATTGCACATTTTAAAAATTAATCCCATAACTGAATATGCAGATATAGATCACAGTGCCTTTTCTGATTCAATAGTGTTCACTGCCTCCAGCCTAAGAAACTATATGCTTCCTCCCCTCCCAACAGGCTGGCAATATGAGCCAGATAGACCCCAGAACCAGACTCTGCAGAAGCTCAGCCCGTGGGCCCATTCTGCTCTCAGGACCCTCCAGTGGGCTCTTATCAGAAGTTATGACAGGAGTTACTGAGCTGGAAAAAGCCAAGCAAAAGACACCTCCAGACTCAAACCAGTTCCCATAGCACTGTTTGGTAAAATGATGTGTTTGAACAAATGGGGTATGTTGCATTGGTTTTGTGTAGCCATGTTTTGGTGGGGGGAGGGGGGGCAGTGCTACAGGGATGGTCTCTCCGAGGAGTTGAGGACCTGTGGAGAGAGGAGTCCACACTGGAGCTGGTTTGCTGCCAGGACTTGTGACCCATGGGACACCAATGCTGGAACAGCCTGTTCCTGAAGGACTGATCATATGGACAGGACCCATGCTGAAGCAGCCTGTTCCTGGAGGACTGCACCCTGTGAGGACCAGTTTGTGAAGAACTGCAGCCTCTCACTTTGGAGAAGTTTGTGGAAGACTGCCTTCTGTGGGAGGGACCCCACACTGGAGCAGGGAAGAGTGTGAGTCCTCCTCCCCCCGAGGAGGAAGGAGCAGCAGAGAAAATGTGTGATTAACACATCCCCCATTCCCCAACCCCCTGCACCACTGGGAGGGGAGAAAGTAGAGAATTCGGGAGTGAGGTTGAGCCCAGGAAGCAGGGATGGGTGTGCGTGAGGTGTTTTAAGATTTAGTTTTATTTCTCATTATGCTACTCTGATTTGATTGGTAATAAATAAAATATTTTCCTGAGTGGAGTCTGTTTTGCCCATGACAGTAATCGGTGAGTGATCTCTCCCTAGCCTTATCCCAACCGACAAGCCTTTTCTCATAGTTTTCTCCCCCGTCTGGCTGAGGAGGAGAGTGACAGAGTGAGTTTGGTGGGCACCTGGCATCCATAACAGACACTGGTTTAATGGAGTTGGATTTTCGGATTTTCATGTCAAGAAGGCAAGCCTTGTAAGATGTTTATGTTTCATGTATGCAGCTGTAGGTTGCCATTTCTTTTTTAATATACTGAGGAAAGAATAATGCTCAAAGTACAGTTAAAACAAGATACTCAACTACATTACAAAACCTTTGTTCACAACAAACTGCACGATCTTCAAGCAGACTTTCCACTCAGACCTGCTGATAAAGAGGGACATTGGTTTGAAAATTTCTATGGAAATCATCCTCTTGCCTGTATTATTTACAGTCAGCTGGCAGCAATGGCCTTTACATTTAACACTTTTTATTCTAGAGTAACTTTTGCTTTGTTTGTCATTCTGCAGTACCCAGAGCTTTTCAGTACAGTTATGCACCCAATTCTGTTACTTGATTTCCTTCAATTTCAAGTCAGAACAGAGGTGATGCGGTCAGCCCTGTAGCTATCACATGCTAAAACACTTCACTGCGCATGGAAGAGCATCAGCCAGCCCATGTGCCTCTGCTGCTTTTTTATTTCCCTGCCCCATCATAAATCAGGACTGGGAAAGGGCTTGCTGGGCCACCTTTTGCCTCTGTGTTCCCAGGAAGAGTCACCTCAGCTCTTGAGCAGACACTTCAGACACCCAGCCAGAAGATGGACTTGCAGGGAAACAGCAGTCAAGAAGACATGTCAGCAGGGAAAGCTCTACCATGTTTGCTCTGCTACACTCTCATGACCATGGAGCCTGGTGAAGAGAAGGGTCCAGGGAGAACTTAGAGACCCTTCCAGTACCGAAAGAGGCTACAAGAGAGCTGGAAAAGGACTTTGGACAAGGGCCTGCAGTGATAGGACAAGGGAGAATGGCTTTAAGCTGAAGGAGGGTAGATTTAGATCAGATATTACCAAAAATTTTTGGCTGTGAGGGTGGTAAGGCCCTGGCATAGGCTGCCTAGAGATGCTGAGGCTGCCCTACCCCTGGAAGTGTCCAAGGCCAGGTTGGATGAGACTCGGAGGAACTGGTCTAATGACAGGTGTCCCTGCCCATGGCAGAGGGGTAGAACAAGATGGTCTTTAAGGTCTCTTTCAACCCAAACCAGTCAATGACTCTATATGTACATCAAGTCTACATCCCACTGTATCACAGCATTTTCTTTTGCTTTGCTGAGTAGTAGAGAAGCAGATTCACATATTGCAGTGGTCAAGCACAGCATCAAACAGTACCTGCAGAATTCTTCTGTGACACAGGGCTCTTTGGAGTCCCAGGCACACTGCTTGGCTGCTCCCAGGTTGTTTCTGTTGAAGGCAAACATCAGGGTAAGGGGGATGGAGGCCTTGCACACACATCAGAGTTATGACAATTACATACATACCCATGTGTCTGACCCTTAGTGTCCTCTGAACCAGGCTCTCACCCTGTGAGGAAGATGCCAGCACCTCCCTGCACTTCCTATCTCCGCTCATCTCTTCCTGCTGTAGCTGCCAGCTGGGATGGGTGGAGACAGAGCAGATTGGAAGTGGCATCACTGGTTCCTCCAGTGCAGGAATGCCCAGGGCAGATCACTGCCTGGGAGCACTTACCTGACCTGCACTGACAGCCTTTCCAGGTGGAGTTAAATCCAGCCCAGAGTGAGCCCTATCTGCAGCCCACAGCAGCATCATGATGTGTGGCTGCAGTAGCCGCAGCACAGCCAGGCTGTTCCTCAGCCTGGGCACAGGGACCAAGCAGTGGCACTGCCTCTGCCTGCTCTCCACATGAAAAGCAGCTGTGAGTGACTCACAGATGTGGTTTCAGTGACATATACACATACCAAGGTGCTTTTCCCCCCAAAAAAAACTATTTTCCTGGAAAATTTCCTTTTTTCCACCCAGGTAATTTAGCAGCTAGGATATGCAAACGTCTGTCACACCAGTCGTAACACTCCAAAGACTGCTGCTGCTCTCCTCCCTCAGTTGCCTCTGTATTTTAACCATTCTACTTGTTTGCTCACTAAATGGAAGATTATTTTTGACCACGTGCTAAGACAGACAATTTAATTGCAAATCTTTGTAAAAGTTCCGAACGGCAGACACTGGAGTGAGAACAGCAATTTCTGCAGAAGTCCAGCTAGAAAGCCCAAGCCACCATTCCTTTTGAATTAACACATTAGTTCCAAAACAACTACACAATACTACTGACTGCCAGATGTATCAAATAAGAAAATAAGCAAGTCATTGTAATCAAGTCCAAGGACTACTTTGGCCGCTTCATTTGAAACAATTGATTCCCCAAATCTGAACCAAGAACCATATAACCCTGCCAAAGCCTGAAATCCTGCATCTCTGTCAGTATTCTGGATGACCATGGTCAACCGGTGATGGAGCAGGGGAGGCTGAGAAAGCTTTTGGTGGTAACAGTTTAGGGCTGGCAGTCAGACCCTCCCTCAGGGCACATAAGGCCTCCTGTCCAAGGTCACTGCTTATCTGGGCTCTGAAAAGGATGCTAACATGCTTCAAGAACCATAAAAGGCATTCATGCACACATGTATATACATATATGTATATATATGCTTATATATGTATATATCTACATGTATGAATGTATATACATACATAGAGATGTTCTCAAGGGTTGCATTAGGTTCCTTATTTCAGGAAAGGAGTCAGGATATGGATCCCAAATGGAAGCAGGTGCCTTCTCCACCTGTGATGCCCCTGAAACACATGACCAGCCCCCTGCTCTCACCCCCTTCCCAGGCCACAGCACAAACACACAGCTACAACTTGCAAAGAAAAATACTTTGAGCTTTTTTTTCCCCTTGCAAGTGCAAAACCTGGTGAACTAGAAGCTTTGATGAATCACAAGGGAATATTTAAATCTTAGTCTGTTTTTGTAAATTGGGTAGTAAGTAAATAAATTCCATGCTAGGTCAATGAGGAAGACTTGGACTGTGTTTTAACTAAACAGAAACAAAATCAAATGCTAAGAATTGTCTTTTATGAGTCAGCTTGTCTTGCCTTAAAATCCACAAGTGCATGGTTAAATAATGACAAATTCTAATTTACATTTATTGTAATGCAAGGTAAACAATGCAGTATGCTACCCATGTTTCTTGTAGATTTTTTTCCTAATGTAAATTGTTGATTAATGAGTAATAACAATAAATGAGTTGACTTGAAGACAACTGTTTTAAAGACTGGTTTTTGGAGATCTGTGGGGAAGGGCTGTGATTCCCACTGATGCTGTGCTCCAGTGCAGTTAGTGAAGTAATGTTTTTTTGTCAGCACTGCCTTTGACATTAGTAGTAAAGAAAGTTACTTTCATATTTGGCTTGGGGCTTTTATGCAAGCATATCTGTCTACAGTGGTTTTGTGACTGTACAGATGAATGTACCTAAAAACCTACCAAATATATTTGAAATGTAATTAATCAGTTAAAATTACCAGCTGCTTCTTGTAACTGGTCTCTGCATTGCCTGCTCGCTGCTGTGGAGCTGCTGTGCTGTGCCTCATTCCTCCCCTGTGCCACACAGAAAGCCCAGATACATAACGTAAGGGCAGAAATTTCATACATGAAAAGGCAGTGTCCAGTGGTTAGCAGATTTGTGAATTCAGCGTCTTGACAAATGTTCCAAAATAAAGTGATCATGGAGTTAAGCACATTAAAAATAAAACAAAAAAGTGCTATAAAATGCATAAAATAGAAATAACATCTTTTATTGGGTAGGAAATGAAAAGAGTGAGAGTGTTTTAACTCCATTTAATTTGGGTGCTAGGAGGAAAAAAAGTACACTTCTGTGCTCAGCATAACAGGGATTATTTCAGCAGCCCAAGCAGGGATAGAAACTAATCTGGATCAGGTCTGCACTGCTGGAATGCCATCTACTGGAAGCAATTAAATTTAACACGGTAAAACTGCAACATTACAAATTTCTCTGCATCTTAGTCATGACTAGAAGTGAGAGTGGGGATTAGAAGTGAGTAGGGGGATGACTTCTTTCCACAGCGACACAGAAAAGGCTTGTTGAGAGAATGCACTGTCTGATACAACTAAAGCAGAGTCTCATCTTGGAGCCTTTGATCCTGGTGCTTGAAAAATCTGAAGACTACATGTAACCCTGTGGTAAAACAGTGATCACATCTATTAGGAATAGATTCAATATTGGCCTAGAATTTTATATCCCACCCAATTTTCTAGAGAGAATGCTGGAGTCAAGCGAAAGCCTTGCACTCTAAGACCGCAATTTAGCACTGGCAGACCAACACCAACAAGTTCTGTCCTCCCTAATCAGCCACATGTTAATTAGTTAATTTAGTCAGTGAGGGGAATGAATAACTAGTAGCTTTTTTCTTACCCTCTGGACTAGGAAGGAGGTCTGTGAACAAAAAGAAGTCCTATAGCCCTGGGAGATATTCAAGGCCAGGGCTTGGAGCCATCTGGTCTAGTGCAAGGCGTCCCTGCCCATGGGACACCTGCAGGTGTCCCCTGTAGGGCTGGTACAATGTGCCTTCCAAACCAAACCATTCCACGGTTCTATGGCATTAGGAACTGAACAGCAAGACAGGAGAAAAACACTTGTTCCAACTGAAATGATATAGTAAGAGTTAAAATGGTTACATGATCCAAGCTATACTTGCCAATGGAACCAGAGAGGGTTTTCACAGATGTGGTTAAACATTTCCTACCAAAGGAAAGTGAAAACCTTTCGTGTTTGGGGGAAGAAAGTTCACTTTGCATCTCTTTGGCAGAATGAGAAATGATATGATGTGTCACGCCCTCAGAGAGCCACACATTTTGGGATGTCATCTTAGTCAAGAAACACAGTTTGTGAGGAGGTCTTGAGGCAGACAATATTTGGGAACAAAGTGTAGCATCTGAAGAAGAAATTTTTTGTCCTCTTTCCATGAATATAGTAACACTCTGAAGTCAAAGCAGCTGCTTTCCAGTCTGAACATACAACATCAGCCAAATATCAAGGTTTTATGTTCTAGCACAATGCCTCATGAGTGTGCTTATATTGCTTTCAGGAATGGATTTAGTACCTCTTCCATGGTGTCATGTGTAGTTCTATTTTAGGAGCTAAATGGTCCAGAGTTTCATTGTCTAAACTACAAGAATGGGGCAGATCAAGCCAGAGGATCTCTGGGTCTGCTTACTGTGCAGACCTTTCCTGGTCTTAAGGATCTGTAGCAGCTGCCATGTCTCATCCAACTACTGGTGCTAACTCATGTCTTTGTAAATAGATTTGGAGTTTCTTTTGGCATTAAGAGCAATAAATTTGTGATGCTCCAAACCCAGTTTCTGCCCTGAATGACCTGAAGCTATGCAGGCTGCACAGGCCAAGGATGAACAACAGCAACAAAAGGAACAAGGATGAATAACAGCAACAAAACATGTCTTTCACGACACAAGACAAAACCCCGCAAACGTCTCCCAAACTGTTCCTGAAAACAAGAACTGGAAGTCACATTTGCAGAAGGGTAGAACAAGTCTCCACAGTCTTATCTCATCTCTTTTGGATTCACTTTGCTCTTGCCAATGTCAGAGAGGAAACACCTCTATATGCAATTTGCAAACCTTCCATAGCCTTCCTCTGCTTCTCCTCTGCTTCTCCACAGGCTCTCAGCAAGCTCTGGGGCCTACCTGATTGCTTGGCCCTGTGAGTCAGGAAAGGTTTCCTTTAACAGCACAGCACCACACTCCCAGCCCATACCTCCCATCTGCCTGGAGCCATGACACTCCCAACCTCACCTCACCAGCCAGGAGCAGAGACCTGTCAGGGCTCTTGTACCTCATATCCCCTTTCTGGCTAAGATCTTCCCCACATCTGTGATAAACTGGTGTTTCATGGCACTTCATCTCTTGATATGGTGCGTGGGAGAAAAGGAATGGCCAGGAGAGTGTGGGGGGTTGGGCATGTAAGGATGGAACATCATTTGCAGTGCCCTCAGATTGGTGTGAACCACACAAAACTTTTGAAGCAGAGGAGAGTACAATGAAAATGTTTTCTTCCTGTTCCAGACAATAAGTAGCACAAGGAGATTTTGTTTCTTCGAATGAGGAGGTCTCACCCTCTGAATCAGTTCACAGAACTGACTCAGACCAGACCTGACCTCCTGCAGACCCTAAAGTATACCATATGGTATTCAGTACTGCAGGGCTCACTGGACCAAAATGTTGGAGCACATTTTTGTCTCACAGCTTCTATGCAATGCCAGAGCTGAGAGCACTGGAACATTAGGATGCAGCAAGCTCAACTATTCTTTCCTAAGACACATGATATTTAGGCATTGTAATCACATAAAAAGGATTAAATTGAGAAGCACCAGGTGCAAAGGAAACCTCCCTACGGTACCACTGCAAGCTAGACCTCAATCAAGAATATGAAAGCAATTTTCATAATGTTGCATTTCACTGGTGATTGGAGGAAGATGACAGACTAAGTAGAAGAATTTTCTGCTCTGTGATCACTCAGTGATATGTGCATTTTCACTGGTGCTGTTGTGAGTGGGAAAGGCAATTGGGTGAATGGTCAGAGAGTGGTCAGTTCTCCAGAGGAAGTGCATCCATCCTGGCAGCCCAAGCACAGCCTGGAATGGTTCTAGCTAAGGATGGCACTAAGGCTATTAATTACAGTTGGTCATTTTGTAACTAATTCCAGACTTTACCAACTGAATCTTGAGCTCCTTATTTTCAGAGAATAAACAAGATATCTTATCTTTGCTTGGTTAGAAAGTGACCTCAAAGTGAGCTGAAAGCCATTTCACTGAGATGACCCAATAATTTGGTCAGTCTGGCATGTTCCTGGAGCTTCTGCCCAGCGCACCTGAGAGCTGGGGTGCAGGTGTCAGCCCAGGGCTCAACAAAGGCAGATACCTTACAGGGGCTATCCGTGTGAAGAAAACCAGTGCTGCAGTGCTGAAAAGCAGTGAAGTAAGTAGTTCACCACTTGCAGACAATTCTTGACCCTTTTGGATTACTTGCTGGACCCAATGTGGGAGATCAGCGGATGGAAGGAATACTACCACAACCTACTGTCTAGTATTTTCTATCCTTCTGAGTCAGCTAAGGAGCTTGGAAGGATTTGGTCTATGTGCTGATGGGGTTTTTTCATGCCTCACCAGCTAGTCAACCTGTACTCCAACTAAACTTATGAACTACAGCTCAGAGTAAGTCATCCATGGAGACACAAAAGAGATGTGAAGCACTTTTATTACATGTTTTTTCTCATACAGATAAAACTTCTAGTGATGGTTTCCCTCTGCTATAGGATGCCCTAGCTAAAGGGTGGTATAATAACATGTCCTGGTAAAGTGGCCTAAACCTAGAAGAACAAAGTGTGTCTCAGAAAGTGCTGGAAATAGCATTTTTATCACTGTTAAGTCTGCAATGAAGGACTCGCTTTTGTCACACGACATTTGCAAAAAGAAGGGCATGGCAGAGGTCCCAGTAATCATTTTGAAAGATCAAGTGAAGGCTCTTGCCAGCAGCTTTTCCTGTGCAACAAGCACCTCTATGTTCAACACAAAGGCAGAAGAATTCAAGAACTCTTGGATGATGCCTGTCTCCATGGTGCATCTTTCAGGACTGAGGTTAAAAGCTGTATGGCAGCCTCAGTCTCTTTTTTACTGAACTGCCTGTGGGATGGAACTGCATTTCAATTCTGACACTACAACTCCTGCTGAATTAGTTCATGCACTACCTGGTACTCTGCTTTCAGCACTTGTGAGCTTGACTCTCATGTTTGATGCAGGTGCAGAGAGATTTGTATCTGTCACTTCTGCCTGCTTTTCTTGTCTCTTTTCATTAGGTATAAGGATGGAGGTAAAGGCCAGGGTCCTGGGAGGCCCATGTATGTAAGGCCACCATGCAGATGACCATGTTGCAGTTCAGAGGCTCATCCATGAGCTGGTTTTTCAGGTCTTTGGAGCTGATACAGCTATAGGTGACCCATATGGGATTCACTACTGCAGGGCTCACTGGGCCAAAATGTGGGAGCACGAGGATGAAGGAGCTGCTCTGCTGAATCAGGAGGGTCCTTGGCCTCTAATGGAGAATCTCAAAACATGCAGAAGTCCCTCTGAGTCTCTGTGGGTATTCTCTGACCCAGTGAGTGTCCTAATGGCAACAGTGTCGCATACAAGCTGACTACAACCACAGTTAGCTGCCCAAGCCGTGCCAGGCACTGCTCATGACAGCAGCCATGGACAAGGAAGGAGGAGGATGAAGATTGGTGGAGTTTACAGCCTGGATTCCCGTGGGCCTTAGATATGTCAGCACTTAACCACTCAGACCAGGATGTTTTAGCAGATACTGGTTTGGGAAATTTTGGTACTGGTTTGGGAAATTTACTTGCAAGACAAAGACAGCTGAATGGAAAGAACTTCCCTGGAAGTGTTTAAGGCCAGGCTGGATGTGGTCCTCAGCAAACTGGTGTAGTGGGTGGCATCCCTGGCCATGGAAGCGGATTTGGAATGAGATCCCTTTAAGGTGTCTTCAAACCCACACCATTCTGTGATTCTGTGATGATGCTAACCCACCTGCTCACCAGCCATATGATGTTTGGAACTTCAGTGAAGAAAAGCAAAAGGTAAATCAATATATGATGGAAAGGGTACCCAGGAGTGCAGAAACAGAAATGCTGACTGGTGATACCAGGTGGACACTATGTAATACGTATTTTCAGGCAGATCACGAAAACTTTCCTAAAACTCTGAAGTGCTGGACTTAAGATTCTTTTCAACGAAATGACCACTTTCAGCTACACATTTCAGGACTGCCTCAGAACTTACTGTTGCAGGTGGCATTTTACTAATGATGTTTATCATGATAAGAATATATAGACCTTAATTACAATCAAGACAGTGTGAAAGCAGAATTCCTGCTTTACAGGAGACCGCAAACTTTTTAGTAAATGGGAAGGACACACCCTGTAAGGTTGACTTCAGCTGTGAAAGAGAGGTGGCAGCAAGCCACATACACCCTCGTGTCATAAGTACCCAAGTAATCTTTAATGTGATGGACAAGGTAGATGGAGTGCTATTGTTTGACTAATGCAAGAGGTATTACAGCTGCAGCTCATCACAGAGTTTCTTCAGCATAATCAAATATTTTCCTGATGAATCTACCACCCACACACAATTGTAAATCCCTCCCACAGACACTGAGCAACTTGTTAACCACATAGTAGCTGTGCATTCTGGCCATGTTGTACTTTGAACTCAGCATGGCAGTGGCATCCTAGGGCTCCCCTTTCAGAAAACACACAAAGGGCACTGCTGCCAATCAGGTTGGAAGCTTTTTCTTGTTCTCTTACAATCCACGTTATGTGCAGTATCATCTGCTCTGTCTGCACCCTTCAGCCTTACAACAGTCTCACATCTGAAAGGAGGATTAACGTCAAAGCAGACGAGATTGCTCACCCCAGTTTTCTTAAAGACGGGTAGGTATTGTCCATGCTCAGAAGAAGGTTTTAAGAGGCTATGTGAAGCACACAATTCTTTACACCTTTCAGAGACTGGACAGCACCTCCACCTTCCCACCTCGACTCCTTCCCACCTTCTTTGCCCCTCTACCTGTCCTACTCCAGGTCTTTATGTTCTTGCCCATCACTTGTGCCTGCATTCATGTCTCCTCTCAGTTTCAGTCACTACAAAGAACCTACAACTATTGTTGATAAGAAAATGTCATACTAGGGAGTTACTTCCAAAATATGTTTCTGGTGATGTCATTGTAACCCTGGGAAAGGGGAGAGGCTCTGCAGGAAGTTGCCAGCAGTCCTGACACTACCTTAACCAAATATGAAGCCCTGTAAGGAAATGTAGGCAGAGGAGAGCAGTGCTGTTTTCCCTGCTTTGGGCTAGAAGCCCACTGCCAAACCCCCAAAACAGCAGCAGGCAAATAAACATAGTTATTTCACAGGAACTGGCAGGTAAGAGATTTCCAGGGCAAAAATGATTTCACCTTACTGGCACCTACCTCCAAAAGACCCACAGATTATCCAGATGTGCTCAGGGTTGAATGCAGATGTCCACACTCTCTCTATGTGCCCTCTCTCCCAGATAGGATTTCTTCCTGTTCACAATCTTCCCATCAGCTCACTACATGAAAGGTTTTGAAAACTTCCCACACAGTGATTTTGTAACACAGAGCAGCCTGAGGACATTTATTTCTTGAAATTCCAGCAGAACAACAAAGCTTCTCACTGACTTGCTGCAATGGTACCTGTCTTGGAAGGGGACGGACAGGGACACCCCTTTGCATAGCCAGACACAGGCCATCTCAGCTGGATGGTGACAGGAACAAAGGCCCTGAGGGGCCCACAGCACTTCATATAAACACCAATTGGCTTTTCTTTAGGGAGATCACACACAACACCACCTCAACCAGAGTCACAGGTGGAGATGGAGGAGTGTGCAGAAAGCACTGGGACATTTATCAAGGACTCAATAGAGCTCACCTGAAATATGAAGGTCACAAGAAAACTGGCAGCTTCTGGAGGCCTTATTTCACAATTGTTCAAACAGGTCAACACCAGACCTGACCTGAGAGCCCAAGGAGAGCATGGTAGGCAGCTAACCTCCAGGGATGAAGCCCACCACTGTCTGATGGGAACACAAAGGGCAGCAAAGTTCTGGTGAGGGAAGAATAACAAATAGCCTGTGTTCATATTTTTCCCGAGGCAAATACAGGAATTCACCAGGCAGCCAGGCTGGTTCAAAGGAAGCATGGGAGCTGTGCATAAGGGTGACTTACATTCTCTCTAGTCCTTCTGTGCTTTTTTTCCCCTTGCCTGCAAACAGGACCCATAACCCCACCCCATCCTAGGATGTACAACCCCCCTTCTCCCTCAGTCCATCAGCTGCCATCACCTCCAGCTGCCAACATGCTCCCCCAAGCTTGGGAAACAGGAGCAGCCACCCCTAAAAACCCCTCTTGGCCATGGGAAGGAGTCAGCCATGGAGGGGTGGGCTGCACACCATGTTCCTCTCACCCAGAGTCACCAGCACCATGGCTATAGCCCAGGATTCCTCTGCAGGACAGCGGGAGATCAGGAGCTGGGGACAAGCAGGTCAAGCTGCTTACACACTTCAAACACCCAATTCCTCTTCCCTTGACCATGCAGTGGATGTAGGAAAACATGGACTGAGCACATGTCCTAGAGGGCTTATGGCAGTGCAAGGTGCTGTGTGCCTGTGGGTGATGCTGTGACTGGAGAAAGAGGAGAAGCACGGGCTTGTAGAGAGCCAAACACTGCCTAGGAGGAGATTTTAACATCTAAAACTTGATGGGTAAAATAGCTAAGGCAGAGTAGTATTGTTCGCTCTTCAGAGTAACTACTGGTCTCCCATTCATTGCTAGAGGAGCAGAAAAGTAACACCCCTCTCTCTGCTCAAACAAACTGCACACAAAATGCATTTCTGCATTTTGGCATAGCTCGGACCTAGTAGTTTCTATCACGTAGAGAACCTTTCTGTAGGGCTGACAGCTTTGTAACACTGAGCTGCAGCTCTGGCCCGCTCTAAGCCATATGCTGTGGCTACCTTGAATGAGGCCAAATGTACTATGGGGAAGGTGGTCTCCTCCCTCGGACATCCCCAAGGTGGTCCTGGCAGAGCTTGCCTTTCCTTTCCATTGCCTCCCACCAGGCTCCATGGGTTGTTACTAGGACTTGTACAAAGCAGTTGTCTAAAGACATATTTCTTTCCTCAATCATTATGATGCCAGCAGCTCATATTTCTGGTATTTTTTACACCTGTCAAGACTTCTTGCTTCTGGATAAATACTTTTGCCCTGGTCTTTACTGTGTAAATCAGAAATTTTTGCCTGTGGAGTGGTGAGGCCCTGGCACAGGTTGCCCAGAGAAGCTGTAGCTGACCCATCTTTGTGGAAGGGTTCAAGGCCAGGTTGGACAGGGCTTGGAGCAACCTGGTCTACTGGAAGTTGTCCCTGCCCATGGCAAGGGGTTGGAATGAGCTGTTCCTTATGATCCCTTCCAACTGAAACCATCCTGTGATGCTATGACTCTATGATTTGCAGAGCTGTTGGCCTGGTCTTCCAGCTCCTGCTATTCAGGTAGTTGTGCTGATTTGGACCTGGCACCCAGTGTTCCAGGGAGGGTTCGGAGGGATGCCGAAATGGAAAACAAAACACTGCTGAAAGCCCAGAAAACCCAATATTTATTACTAGGAAGTGGCCAACAGAGAAACTGAGAGACATGAAAGAGGAAAGGAAATAAGCCCTCAGTAAAACCTCCCACTCACGCAGGTGCTACTTACGAGGTTGTCTTACTGACCCCAGAATGACCAGAATTTCCCCATGGCAGAAACTGCACCCTTGGAGTATCAGCAGGCCCACAAGGTAAGGGGTGTCCCTGCTGAGGCAACGTTGTCCTCCATGTGAAGCTTGCCAAGAGCCTCCCACAGGTGCTGTCTGCCTTTTATATAATTTAACTGGTTATGTCTACCTGGGCAGGTGTGGCCAGCACCGGCCCAGCCAGAGGCCTT
>VYXB01003339.1:52401-110825 GCA_013397135.1 Pachyramphus minor | reverse complement strand
CCAGCCAAATGCCTAAACCCACAGCGAAGGCCTTCTCCCCTCCCTTACCTTCCCAGGGCAAGGAATAAAAACTGCAGGACCCGAGACCAACCAAATTATATTTTATATATATATATTTACATATATCACAATTATATACAATTAATATATTACATACACAGCTAAAGGGTCCCACCCACCCCAAAGGTAGAGGGCAAGGGAAAGGGAAAGGAAAAAAGGGAAAAAAAGGACAAATAGAAGGAAAATCAAAACAAATACTCTTGAAAACCCACAAAGAAGTATTAACCAAGTGAAATGTCACTACTTTCCTTGAGAGAGCTGAATAGTGCCAACCGCAGAGAACCTGCATCCTCCGATCCACCGGAAGGGAAGAGAGTGAAGGCTTCTCCCTCCTTATTTATACCCTGGGTTACATAAAAATCGTATGGAATACTGGGAGCATGATCACTTCCTTACTTACAATCTGGTTACCAGGAAAAGGACCTGGGCCAAACCATCATAGCAGTCCCCTGGAACACTGCAGCTTTCCAGACACTGAACCTCCCGCAAAGAGACGCCCCTCTTCTGAAGTGGGAGTACATGTGCAGATGTGTGGGTGCAGGAACATATAGCTGGAGGAATTCAGTGCAGAAATGGGGTGTGGTATTTTACAGGTTTCCTATTTGTCCTACACTCTGATGGGGAAGAAAGCCAGGGTGGATATTTTGGATGTGAAGGGAGGTGTGTTCACCATATGACCTGACACGAAGAGGCTATTTGCTCAGCCCTCTCTGTGCCTGCTGACACCATCACAGCTTACTGCTCTGGGAGCAGTAAGGGGCAATACAAGGAAACTGAGGAAATGTCTTTAAGTTCGCCTTCAGTTCTTAGCTGTGAGCTCAGGTCCTTGGTGAGGTTCATGCCAGAGCCAGCTTTACCTGTCTGGGGAGTAGGTATTGTCACCGAGGCTCTCCCTAAAGTCAATGAAGAGAGACTGGCACTCATAGGGCAAAGCTCATGTTAGCTGTATTAGACACCTACATCAGGAAAACAATTGAGAGGTAAAGCTAATTGTTTCTTTTCATGGATAAATGGTGAGACTAGAAGATCCTGTTCAAATGGAGTTGTCTACCCTGCAGTTGGTATCCTGTCAGGTGAATCTAAATCCGCTCTGCTCAGACAGCAACAGAGAAGGATAGGTGGAACCTATCTAAGGGCAGTGAGCATCCAAGAAGCCAATCAGTGCTCTGGACTCTGGTGGCAACCACGCATTTCCCTGTAGCTCATCATCCTTGCTTGATGTAGTGCCAGTTCTCCAAAGAGAGTGCAAATAGGCACTTAACCCTCCAAATCCCGGGAGAGGGATCCCAGCTCTTCTTCTAGATAGCACAGGGCTCCTTGCAGAGTTACTGATGAACAATGAGGACCATCAGTGCTACAGGGAAGGATCTGCCAGACGTTTGAGAGTGGCTTGCCATCTCACTCCTCTTTCTTGTGTTTTGACATTACAAGCTGGGATGTCTCTAGATGTTGCACAAGACAGGTGCCAGGCAGTCAGCTATAATGTAACTGGTGCAGACTCAAACTTCCTCAACAAGGCCACACTGAGAAAACCTGACGTATATTGAAATTGTCTTGGGCTTTGTTGTGCAGACAATATACAGGTCAGAGGCCTTCACAATTGCTTCAGGATTGAACCTGTTTCAAAGGATGATAAATGTGGAGTGCTTATCTGGTGGGGACCATCGAGTGGAGACAGACAGCAATGTGCTGTTTGTCATCTGGCTCATTTACCTATGGAAATCTATTTGTTTCAAAGTCACCCCAATTCTTTCATTACTGATTTTCCTAACGTCTTTTTCACACGTAAGAACACTGTCTCATAAATTCTATTTCTTTCTTGTTAAAAACCAATTCCTTATGTTTTCCATGTAAAGACAATGAAAATTAGACACACAAAAACTCACATGGTGGAAATACTATTATGGTCAGGATTATTATGTATGGATAACACAAGCAGATAATCCCAATGTGGAAGGACACTAACTGCTGGAAATAGCTGACAATAATAGTAACGCCTCACAAGGAGGGAGAGTTCTGTTGTATTTTGAAGGCTCAGAAGAATCAAAATGTTACTTGGTCCTAAAATCCCATTTCCCTCCCTAGCAAAGGGAGCACATACTTGAGTTCCTATTTCTGAATAGCTCAAGCACGGAGAGAAAAAAAAACCCACCACCCTGTTTAATTAAAAAAAAAAGATTCTGCACTGTATGACGAAGAAAGCAAATGGTGAGGTAGAGATGATGCAGCACCAGGCATGGTCCAAAAGGTGAGTTGTTGGACAGACAGGTCACCCAACACTTCTGGTCTTTAGGAATAGGGAGCAGAACTACACACAGGGTTTAGCCCGGGGGCAGCTCAGAGCTCCACCACACCAAAACTTGTACAGCTTTTGCTTGCTGACCTTCCAAAGACTGTGTCCCCTCCCTGCTCCCAGTCACACACCCATCCCAGCCATGGGGACTGCATGGTGTGGAGTCTATCCACTACTGCATTCTTGGCTGATCTTTCCTTGGAAAGCTCAAGGGCAGGACTGTCCAGGAAGGAGCAGGACCTGTCCCAAAACATAGTGGGAATATTCAACATAGCTGCAAATGAAAAGAAGCAAACTAAATGTTCCTCTGAACTCATTAAGATTATTTGACTTAGACAACCAGAAAGAGCAAGCCAGCAGATGAGTGACAAGAGCCTGATTACATGGGATGAATGTAACAATTGGGGAAATACAAAGATATCAAATAAAGAACAACTCCCATGTGAGTCCCAGACATTTGTCATTCTCTACATTGACAAATATTTTTCATATAGTTTAGGCTTTACAGACTGAAAAAACAGGCCTGACAGGGATTTCAGGAAGCCATTCTGTTCCTACTGTGCCCCAGAGCAAGGCAAACATGAATTTTCACGGTTTTGCGTAACTTGCTCTTAGAGACCTCCAGTGATACAGACTCCCAGGCAACTCCCTACTCCCACACTCTACTATCTTAGAGAGCTTGGAAGGGTTAGTTGTTGCAACTGAAGTGTGTTACTACGTCTTCTAATGATGACAGGCATTACACACAGTCTTCTCCCTAACGGCATTTTATGCACTTACAGCCTACTTTCACATCAGCACCAACACCTTCACTTTCCCAGGGCAGATACCCCCAATTTCTCAGCATTTGCCCACAGGCTACGTATTTCACTTCTCCCATAATTTTTGCTACTCTCTTCTGGGCTTTATCCAACTGACTCACATTTTTCCTGAAGTGCAGAGTCCAAATGATAAAATATTCCAGCTGAGGCTTTATAATTTCCTTGTAAAGTTGGAGGCTTACTTCATGCCTCACAGACAACACTCCTATTTACATAATGGAAAATGTTGGTTGGTTTGTACTAGAACAACACTGCTGGCTTGCACTCAGCTTTAGATCCTCCACAGCCCTGACATCTTTGTCTATAAACTGTTCCATTGTCTGTCTTTGTCACTTAATTATTTCTGATGAAACCTCTGATCTTAAGTGCATCTTTACTGAACAGCATCCTCCTATTCCAGCATGATTGTGAATTCTGAGCCTGTTCTATGCAGCACACTATGTTCTTCCCAGCTCCAGCTAAAAGTTATTGTTTGAATAAGTGCTCTCAATGTCAACATGCCATTCGTTAGTGGAAATACTGACTAGAATGAATTCTCATGCAGATCACTGCAGGATTCCCTTCAGTACCAACTACCATTTGACAAGGGACCATTGATAACCATGCTCTGAGAGTGATCTGTCAAACAGTTTTGCATCAGCTTATTATAATTTAACTATGGTCCTGTTTTTGTTTTCCCTCTTGCCTTTGCTGCTTTTAAGACCTGTTTTCCTAATCAACGAGTTGTCTTTCCTTCATGCAGGGCCCTGCTCACAGACCCTGCCCAGAGGCTGGATAAATGTTTAGCCACTGTCCTGCCCCATGAGAAGGCCCATACCTCCTCTCACCCCTGCTTTTCAATGACGGAAGTGCCAAAACTACAGCGGACCTGCCAAGAGTGCATCCCCCCTTAGAAAGACAGTGGGTGCCAGCAAGGCCCCAGAGTGGGGCAGAAGGGTGCTCTGTTGTGGTCTCACCCAACCGAGGGCTCCGCCACAGTCCTGAGCTGGATGAATCCCCTCACCCTGCACTGGAATATGTCTCCCACTGACTGGCAAGGCAACTGGTTGGGCACCCAGGACAGCTGGAGTGCTGCAAGTGAAGGACATGCCACTCTGAGGATGTCCAAATACAACATTTACATGAACAGACAGTGAATTCAATGCCTGGAGCTTCCACATATGCTCACCATACTGCTTTGTGACTGTCTTCCATCTCATGCATGAGAGACCTATGATGGAAGGGACAACGAAAGAGAGGATGCATGATAGCAATGCCTAAGGATGTATAAAAAGAAAGCAAGATTATGGATCTGTGGGCTCCAGGAGACCTTGCAGAGTGCTGTTAAACCTGAAATGCAGTGCTATGTTTGCTGTCTAACATTAGCCCTAAAGGAAAAGCCAGAGTGGAACACTCCATCAATTAACTGTGTTTAGTGGCAGGTCCAAACTGGGGGCCATGCCTCTGAACTCTGGAAAAAGTGGGATCAGAAACAGTGGGCAGTAGGACACTGCTGGTGTGGGCTCAGCAGCTGCATCCATGGATGGAAGCAGCTGGCCAGGATCCCCAGGGTGCACACAGCACATGTGCAAGGCAGAGCACAAAGGAACTTCTGAGGAGGCTCCAGCTGAGAGCTGAGGATACTGCTGGATGCTCTGTGCCATGGAGAGGAATTCGTTCATTCGTTCCTTCCTTCCTTCCTGCCTGCCTGTCTCCCTCTCTCCCTCCCTCCATCCCTCCCCTTCAGTCCACTGGACAGTTCTGTGCTGCTTCTAATTATTCTTAGTTTCTCCTCTCAAATTTCTGCATGTTTGAGTAGAAGTAGAGAGCCTCCTACCTCTACTTCAGTTCCACTGCCTGGCTCAGCCTCAGTAGGGAGGAGAAGAACAGAGAAAACAATACAGAAAAGCTTTGATAGGAAGGATATTCTAAGTTATTTAAAATAAGAGGGGAAAAATGCATAAAACCAGTCTCCACAGCAGCTAGAGAGACCTGCTGTAAGCTAGAAGAATAAACAGTCATATTTATTCTCTCTGAAACTATTTGTTCTCTGAGTAAGAAGAGCTCAGACCATGGTTGAAATACAGAAATCCCTTCTTGGATTCAAAAATGTCAAGAAATTAAAAAAAAGAGGTTACATAATGTACAAGCCACTATAACAAAGCTGAAGTTGTACAGTCCCTTTGGACAGTTTGGTACTTCAGCACCTGGAGAAGGCATCCTTAATTTGGCACAGTGATTCTGGTCCACGTCCAGATTCTGCACTTGGAAATGGAAGGAAACTCCGCAGAGCATTTCAGAGGAGCCTGGGAGAAGCTTTGGTCGGTGACAGATACAAAGCCCTTCCAGGACAGTTTCATGTCTCTTCCTGCTGAACAGGAAGTTTTCTAGATCCTGACAAGGTGAGCCAAGATATACACAGGGACATGCCTTATCTGCTCTGAAGTCAGAACCTCCTTCCACTTTGGAACTGAAAACCGAAGTACTCTTTGACAGAAAGCTCCAAATGGAGAAGAAGAAAACCTCATTTTTCAGTGCAGTCCAGTGTAACAAGGTCCCTGGAAATCCTTAGAGCCCAGGTATGTGTCCCAGTGTTTTGCGATATGTCAAAGTGTTCACCCCTCTGAGCCGCCGCTCCTGCTACTCAACACAGCAGAAGGCCCTGGTAGGGATGAGCAGATAGTGAACTGTCTGAGGTCCCTCCACTGAAACATTCACCATAACCTTCATGGAACAGTGCCTTGCTGTTATCCACGTTGCCCTAAATTCACCTTCCAGTGCAGCTATGTTACTGCACGGTTCTAATAAAATACTTATAAGCAACATCTATTTTCAGCAAAGCAGATACAGATGCTTGTGGAAGCCAGAAGTGAAAAAAAAAAAAAAAAAGAATCACAATTAAACCACTTATACTGAAAATAACCAGAAAGTTCTTTCTCATTCCCTTACTGCTCTGAAATGCAATCATCTCCTGGCAGGGTGTTACATAGAGCCTCCTTCTCCGAGGCTTGTGCATTGTTGCATCTGCTAAGGGGAGCCCTTGCATGAGAAGACACATTTGACAGGGAAGCTCCCTTGGCTGGAGAAGGCTTCTTCCCAAACCCTTTTAAGGGGCTTCAGACAGATTTAATCTTTCACTTTGAATCTCACAATACTCATTCCTTATCTAAGAGACAGTCTGGCCATTTGTCTTCATTAAAATAAGGATGCCTTCACTCCCTTGGAGTGATGCAAATACTTCTTCCTCAGATAGGAGCTGAAGGTCTAGAAATACTTTCCGATCAACCCTGTCAGTAAAAGAGTTGCCTGGTTCCTGGAA
The DNA here is from genome assembly GCA_013397135.1 of Pachyramphus minor. NCBI lineage: Eukaryota > Metazoa > Chordata > Aves > Passeriformes > Tyrannidae > Pachyramphus > Pachyramphus minor. Next base: position 104,353 of record VYXB01003339.1, on the reverse strand, counting down.
GATCTGAGAAGTGGTTGTGACTTTATAAATCAAGAGTTTTGCATCAACTGCTGTTGGTGGGTAATGATGAGCAGCAGACCTTTAACTACATGGATCACACTGAAGGCCAGCCGACTGGCTTCCACTGACCTCTGAGTTCACATCTGTGTCCACTAGACAGTGACACCTCCATAAAATGCTTCAGCATATTTTCATCATCTGGTGATAGCTATGGTAAAGAGAGAGCACCTTAGGAGTACGTTTACACCTTGATGGAGAAGAGACCTGGCTCCCGCTGCTGAAACAATGGTGCTATGGAGGCAAAGCAGGATTGAGGCCCACAGAACACTGTGACAGAGATGTCTGCTAGCACAACATCTTCGTGACAAATGTTGCCAGTGTTTATCTTGGTGCTCCCAGCAGCAGCTGCAGCAGTGACAGGACAAACAAGTGGTTCAGACAAGTCATCAGGTATAGTCAGTGAGCTGTCCAGTCTTTGAGACTGGCAATAAACATTACCCATGCCAATGCAGCTCTACCACAGGAAAGATGGGGACTGAAGGTTTATAGTGCATTGTCTTTGACCTATCATACGGCTTTGAAGCCAAAGAATACATCTTGAGTGTCAAAGTGCACTGTTAGCCTCACATGCCAAACTTGACTTTAAGGTGACTGCATGGCTCAGTAGGTCCAACTCTGCAGCACAGTCAAGGAAGAAAGTGCATCAACATGCGACTGGACCAACATGAACCTACAGATAGTTCTGAACTACAAGTTTTGCAGGATCAAAGGTCAAAGCCAATTAGTCAGATTAAATCAAATCGGTGTCCAGACAGCTGCCCATGCCAGGACTGGATAAGGCTTCATCACACACTTCAGCAGAAAGATCTGGAGGCTGCATTCTGCTTTGTCTGAAGCCTAGATGACACCACAGGTGACACTTTTTTGGCACAGAATCCACTTTGAGGAAGCACAGGCATTTGAGATCTGAGTCTGATCATGCCATATAGCCCAACTAGAGCAAAAATACTCTCAAGTGATATCACCAAGCTGATAAACTAGCACAAAGCAGTCTCTACACAGCTAGAAGACTTTGAGCTAGCAGCATATTCTAACTGCTCAGGCTGAGAGAAACTGAGCTTGCCAGGAACACTAAGCTGGAGGTGGTCAAGGGGTCAGAGTGCCCCTGTACATGCTGCAGGAGACTCCCGTTGTCTCACAAAATGCTACAGCTCTCATGGAAGCCTCTCAGGGAGGCTCAGAAATGCTCACTAATTCCCTATGCCCAGAATAGGAAACAATAGCATGCCTGACTCCAAAGCCAATTGGGCTTAGAATTACTCCGGTGAGGAGATTCTCATCTAAACAGGACTTGAGTAAGTGCTCCCTAAAGCAAGGATCAGAACACAGATGATTTGCTCTCACAGAGAAAATTGCTCTTCTGATTACTGGCCTGGAGCTCCCAAGCACGATGTGGCTATCGGCCCTTGTTATATACTTGTAACTTTTATGAGGAAAGTACAAAGCTACCTCACATTATGGAGAAACAGTCCAGGCCATCCACCTTTCTGGAATGGGCTCCCTGTGACAAGAGTTCTTACCACATAAAAAACAGGCTCTGCCCCTTACTGGTTTTATCTCAAACCAGTAAGTAAGGGTCCATCCCCATGACACCTTAGGACTGAGTTTAATCACCTCCTCACCCACCTCTGAACTGCAGTGGGGATGGGGTATTGAACTCCTGCTGATCTCCTCAGCTGTGCAGAGGATGCTGCCCATCAGCCAGAGCAGACTGTGCTTGAAAACAAAGGCAGGCTTAAATGTGCCTTCTGGAGGGAGGGTCCTAGAAGATGTTCATGCATTGAAATCTAGTAAATAATTATTTGGCCAAGTTCCATGCCACGGGCTTCTAAAATAAAACACACAGTCCCAGAACAGACTATGAGGTGCATTGGGACAGCCCATGGCTCTCCTTGTGAGTCAGGAAGAGTAATGCCAATGTCATTTCTGATGGCTGCAACTCCACTGTTGACAAGTCCTCTTCTTCCTTGTCATTCTGGCATTCTTTTTGCTAAAGAAACCTGGTTTTGCTGGTAACAAGTCCCTGTTTTGCAATGCTGCTTTGAGATCATGATGAGAAAAGCAGGTAGACACAGAGTCTTAGGTAAGCCAGAGGTGGTACAAGTTTGACGTGTCTTGAGCAGCTGGTAAGATTGTGAGTTAAGTCTGCTTCTCTACCAGCATGACAGTGAATAAAACACACAAGTACAGAACTAAAGATTCCACCTGTGGTGTCCCACTATATGTGTTTTTCTTCCCTTGTCTTCATGGGCAAGCTGAGTCTAACCGGTTCACTATTTCTGTTTTCCTCAGTGGTGCTTTAGTGCTAGTGCTTTAGTTCTATCAAGCTACTTCACATGTATGTATATAGAGAGACAGAAATAGCTCCAGTTAAAGAGAAAGGAAATAGGGAATGTGGTAAAAATTATATCCTTAACAGTGTTTCAAATTCTAAAACATTAATGACAGGGGTATTTCTACTTTACATTCTCTGTCTTTCGTAAATGCTTCAAACGTCTTCTGATGGTCAGAATTAAGATGACAGATGATCATAAGACTAGATTTTCTTGTAATTATTTCACATGGTGTCAGGGTCATATTAATTCCTTTGGCTCTGGGCCTACTTTGTCATCAAAATCAACTTGAAAGGCAATTTCCTGCAGCAGATTTGTCTTGCTAGGCTGAAACATTTACTGAACCCTCACCCTAACTTACCATTTGTGAAGGTGTTCACATAGTATCTGCGGCCCTGAGGAGACATGTAGCTCTGCCAGCCGGGGGGAAGGTGGCCATTCAAGGTATCTTCTCCTGGCTGAGGAGTTGCCTTTCCAGGTTTCTGATGAGAAAAGAAAAAAACCCAACCATTAAGTCAATATGAAGATAACATAAAGTCTAATCAGACACACATCCAGAAAGGGACCATGTGGTTTGGCATTCTAGGGATTTCAATACTCAAGACTTTCAGTCCATTTCTTAGCTTCACCCAGAACATAAAGCAACATTCCCTTGAAGCACTGACTACACAGATCACCCTTTGGGACAAAAATGAACCCCTCTGTATTTGATGTCCCAAGAGCACCTGGACTTGCCCAAGAAAATGGTTCTCATTAAGCAGCAAAATGCAAAGCATAAAATGATTGAGTGTCTGAGAAAGAGAGATAGGCACCTGGTCCTCATTTACCTTCATGTGGATATACTGGTGGATCAAAGCACTGGTCATAGAAGTGCACTCCCAATTTATTTTACAGGGACACCATCACCTTCAGACAGTTCCAAGATTGCAGAGCCATTCAGCCTATAGGAGTTATGTGCTAAAGTAATTTATCAGGATGCTGATTGTATACTAATAATGCATGTAAATTAGCAATGCTTACATTACTGATCTACATGTAATCTGGATCATATCATCCAGATACAAGGTCATTAGGATCCAGATTACTAAGAGTGATCCGTATAATTAGGAACAGTGAGAGATGAGCACCAGGCTGTCACCTGTTCTCCAGGCACACACAGAACTGTTACAAAGGTTCAGGTGCCACATCTCAGCTGTACATCTCTTCATCAGCTCAGCTTCAAGTTTCCATGCAGCTTCAGAGTGCGGGAAAAGAAAGAGGTGAAGCTGAAGTGCAGGTAATTGTCCGTACTACATTACATCACTTGGACTATTCCCTTTTCCAAGTAATTCTACTGGCTCCTTGGTAGGTTGGGATTTAAAGCAGCTTGATGTGAGACTGGCAAAGAGGGCTTCATTACAAAGCAGGCGTAAACCCGGTCTCTTCACCCAGGAGATAAAGTGGATGGCCAAAGATTGCCAGTTGTAACCCTACAGGGCTGCAGCTATGGAGACAACAGCCTGCTTCTGGCTTACACCAAGGAGCTCCAGTTAACCTTCTATATTCCCTAAGGCACACCAGGCATGTGAAGTACTCTCTTTTGTCTCTCTGTTTGTTTCCATTGTCTTCAAAGGAAGAAATGCAAAATAACAAGGAAAAATATGTTAAATTGAATATTTATCCCACAGAAGCTAGTCTCTATCCAGGAAATGCCTTCTGACATTGGGGGGGAGGCAGGGGGCAGGTCTGAAGCAACTGCACTGGATTCACAGTCTCCACCTTTCTTTCAGGCTCCCTTCGGGTACTGGAAAGCCGCAATTAGGTTTACCCCAAAGCTTCTCTTCCCCAGGCTGCTAAGATATGCAGAGAAAGTCATATCAGAGGAAACAGGGTAGCCCCAAGCTACTTTTTGAGCCACAAAACTAGTCTCTCTCTGATCATGTTCCACAGGATAGCAGAGTGCTGGAACAAATCCTGGGACAGCTCCTGAACTCTCTCCATCACAGGGTTAATAGTCCTCCGTTATTGTTTGCTAAAGCACACTGAAGAAAAGTAAACTGTGCAGTAGCAGTATACCAGCTCCTGAAGGATATGGCAGCAGGTTGGGTCCCTTGTACTCCCTGCACGGATCTCCAGCCCTGAAAATAACAAAGTTATTCCAGACTATCTCTGTTCTGCATGAAAACCTCATAAAGAAGAATTTGGGATAATTCAACCCTGGGTTCTGTTTCAGAAGATCCAGATTTCACACACTTTTGCCGCACACTCACAATTCTGTACTTAACAGATATTTTCCCTACTGGAATTGAAGTCCCTCCATTCCCACTACCCCTACTTTTTAATGTGATCCTACAGCAATCTGTCATGGGTTTTATCAGGGATCAATTTTTTCTTGAACTACCCCCTCCACACAGTTACTATAGGTTGAGAGAGGTTTTATACAGACAAAACAGAGGCTTAACATAAGGAATATAATATTAAGATTACTAGCAAGATAAAAACTAAGAAATAACATATACTAAAATAGTACTAATTAAACTAGCTTATCTTATGAAAAAAAAAGAATATCAGGTTATTATTTACAAGTTTGATGGCTTGTGTCGGGGGTTTCAGTCTCTATTTTCCCTGTCTCGGGAAGGCAAGGGCAGGGGAAAAGGTCCCTCTTCCAGGCAGTTGGACATTTGGCCGGGTGCCAGATCTAACAAAAGCATTTCTCTTAGCTTTTTCCATTCCAAGAGAAAGGTGTCTTCTTTTGGTAAAATCATCATAAGTATTTACAAAAGCATTTCTTTCCCTTTTGTATCAGTCTAAAGGGAAAGAAAGGTTCTTTCTTTTAAAACAATTACTGCAGCACTTGTAAAATGTCTTTTCTGTTATCTTGAGGACAACAGGTTCAGTGTGTCACAGCTGGAAATTCCTTTAGCTCTGTCTCTCTCTCAGCTGCCTCTGTTTCATGACTTCAGGGTTGGGTCTGTTCCCCCTCCTTTCAGGACCCATGGCTTGTAAGGGGACTCTTAGTCCATTATGGTCTGTACCACAGTTATAGGGGATAATGGCTTGGAGTCCTTTCCCCTGGTCCTGTGGACACTTACTTTACCATAGTCTTCACCCACAACTACAGAGAATGGTTTTGAGTCCTTCCTCTGCTGCGTGGGGGTCCCATTCCCACCGAAGATAGTCCTAAATAGACCTCTCCTTGTGGGTCCACCCAGGACAACAGCTCTTCCATTCTCTGCTGTCCTTTTGGGTCACAAGTGAGCTGCACCAGCATGGATCCCTCACTGGGACTAAAAGTCCCACCAGAACAACTTGCTCCAGCATAAGTCTCTCTCTCCATAGGCCACAGGTCTCTAGCAGGACTCTGCTTCAATTCAGACCTCTCACGAGGGGTCACAGCCTCTGTAGGCACTCATCTGTTCTGGGACAAATTGCCTCATTAACTGCTGGGGGGTCTCTCTGCACCCCAGTTATCTTCTAAAGGTAGCAGGGGTTTGCAACTTTCAGTCTCTTCCCCTGCTACTGTAGGGAGGGGGGCAGGGGGAAACTTCCTCCTTATTTCAGCACTTCTCCTGCTAGAACTGACCTTGGAGTAGCTCTGTTATCTCAAGTCTTCTCTGCTCTCCACCGGGCTGGAATCCTTGCAGCATGTTTCAGCTGGGCAGTTTCTGTCCGGAGGTTGTTTCTCTACTGTTACACATCCCAGCTGGAGAGACTTCACTGCCATGCCTGCCCCTGGCCCAAGGCTGGGGGGAGAAGGGCCTGGCCCCCCACTTCAGGGAGCCTGCTGCCACCCTCCTCACATAGCTGCCGAATTTCTTTCTACCACAACCCCTTCTCTTCCGTTTTCTTAAATATGTCATTAGCAGAGGCATTACTAAAACTTTTGATTGGCTTTTTCTCCAGATATCTACCTGGGCCTGACCATCTCAGCCAGGGGGGCTAGTAAAACCCACGACACAATCCCATGTGCCTAGGAGGTCACAGCTAGGCTCAGCTCACTTTAGAGGCCCATGGTATTTCTTCATTTTGCACGGTCAGCACCAGTGCCCTGCAAGGACAGACTCTACCAGTACGCTTAAGGGAAGCACTAAATTGCCCCTACATCCTTTGAGTCACATTTTCAGTGTTGCTCCAATGTCTCCCTGACTGACTGCAGGAAAAGCAGAGGTCTTTCACAGACAGGTGCCATGGCTACAAATATTGGATGGAAATAGTATAAAGAGCAAAGTTAACCCAATGTTTTAGTTGTAGTCCCTGCCAAAATGTGTATCACTTCAAAAAGCATACAAGCACTGTTTTGCAATTGCTAATTCAATTTTTTGGTTACTAATACTTTTGCCTTTGCTTCTAATTTGCCAGTCAAGAAGTGCCATGAGCACAGCGATCTCTATCAATGATAGTCAAGAGGGCTGAATATAAGGGAAATATCAGCACTGCCAAATGTCAAAGCTCTTGAAAGCAATGGGGAAATGGTTGGCTTGTATGTGCATGTGCTGTGGTTTAACTCCAGCCAGCAACTGAGCACCACACAGCCACCCACTCACTGCCTCTCATCCCTGGGGCAGGGAGGAGAATCAAAAAAAAAGGTAAAACTCATGGGTTGGGATAAGAACAGTTTAATCATTAAAAGATAATTATAATGACAAACATAATTAATAATAATGATGAGGATAATAGTAACAAAGAACAGAGAGATAAGAAAAGAGAGAGGAATCAAAACCCAAGAAAGACAAGTGATGCACAGTACAACTACTCACCATTTCCTGACCCATGCCCACCCTGTCAACCAGCAGTGTCCAGGTCCTCCCAGCTAACCCCCTCAGTTTACACACTGGGCATGATGTTCTATGGTGTGGAATATCCCTTTGGTCATTTTGGGACAGCTGTGCTGGCCATGCTCCCTCCTGGTTCTTTGTGCAGCTCTTTGCTAGCACAGCATGGGACACTGGAAAGTCCTTGACTTAGGGGTCACCACCACCGAGCACCAACTAAAACATCAATGTATTATCAACATTATTCTCATACTGAAACCAAAACCCAGCACTGTACTAGCTACTAGGAAGAAAACTATCTCAGCTGAAACAAGACAGCATGGAGTATGGAGGTGTGAATCTCTTCTCTTTGATTTAGAAAGGAATGTGATCCTAAATACCAGCCTACTATTAGACAGGACTTTATCTCCCCATGGAGACTGCAGAGGAAGATCCACTGAATGCTGGGACCACTTCTGTGTTAGAGACCCTAACTGATCCCAGTGCAATCCCCTTCCAACAACACTTGAACTCCAACTTCTACAACAGCTCTGGGGGGTGAAAGAGGAACCGAAAATGGCATAGGGGAGCAACTGAAGAAGAAACAAAACTTGACTTCATTCAGGTTTCCCCACCACCCTGTCTGTAGAGAATCACAGAATCACCGAACAGTTTGGGTTGGAAGGGACCTTAAAGATCATCCTGTTCCCCCTCTCTGCCATGGGCAAGGACACCTTCCATTAGACCAGGTTGCTTCAAGCCATATCCACTCTGGCTTTGTCCACAACTTCTCTGGGCAACCTGTGCCAGTGCCTCACCACCCCCACAGTAAAGAATTTCTTCCTAATATCCAATCTAAATCTACTATCTCTCAATTTTAAGACATTCCCCCTTGTCATATCACTATATGCCTTACACTCATTGTGTAGGAGCCAAGCAGATATATAATGTGGGATGATGGGATCTGGCATAGATGCATGTAGGACTGGGCTCTATAATGCATCACAGATTAAGTACCTCATAGTTATGGCACATGCATGCATCCTTTCAGAAGTGAGAGTACCACAGAGGCCATAGAGGCAGCACCCTGTCCCTTCTCTGCCAAAAGAGGAGATGTGAGGAAAAGGAGGGACTTTCTTCCTCTATTTTCCTCGGTAGATACAATCATCCCAGCCGGACTATCTGCAGTCCCTTCCTATATCAGCACAGCTAAACTGGAACCATGTTTGTACACCCATACGGGAGAAGTTTTGGCTAAGCTGACATGTGATAACAGGCAATCCTGTTGCTGAGACACAGCAAGGACAGGGGCCATGAGACTGCACAGGGAGAGAAGGCAACGCGGGGATGGCGTTCAAGAGCCCAGCTTCACATCTGGCACAGCTCCACATGCAGCACAGCTCCACAGCTGGCACAGCACCACCAGACAGGCTTCAGAGCTCTACCAAACTCCACAGGGAACAGCCTGTACCCAGCCATATATAACAGGGAAAGTGCTTAGAGGGATCTGTGCATAGAGACATCTCTTCCTTAGACAGATAAGCAAGACTGGGCTATTACTTCAATTTCTGGCTCCTATTTTAGGAGAATTATTGCCAGGATAGTTTATGAGAGCAGTAAATCCCAACAGAGGACATCTGCATGGAGAAGAGGTTCCCTATAAGCAAAGAGCATTGTGAACCAGCAAAGAGAGATCAGCAGACAGGGACTGGAAGCTGAAACTAGACAGGTTTGGACTGAAAAGAATCTGCTGATCATGAGGATAAGTATCAATTGAAAGGGTTTACCAGGGAGCTGTGTACTCCTTGTAGTTCCTCCATCAAGATTAAGTGTCTCTTTCCATAAGTTCTTCTCTATTCCAATAACAGAAAAAGCCAGAACCCTGACACCCCTGCCCCAGCTCAGGCTGGGTGGGTTTGCAATCCCTTCTGCTTTCCAAACCTTCCAGCTCCCACAGTGCCTTTGAGCTGAGAGATGCTCAGACCACTCCCCTCACTGTCACTTCTGGGAGTGTCACCAGCTGCTGTCACCATTCTGGTGGACAGGCAGATCTGGACACAAAAAGGATGTCTGCAATACACTGTCAAGAAAACAGGAAATCTGAACAACGTGAGCAGAGCAGAGAGCGTGCAACCCTAGTGAAATCCTCCTGCATCTGTGTTTGATGCTTGGAAAAGGGTTCAAAGTGTTTCTCAATACATTCAAATCCAACAACACAAGCACTTCCCTCCTACAAGATTGCCTAGGATCAGAATTCCATGCAGGGGTAAACAAGAGCCAGCCACCCAACAGGTCTCATTCTACATGACAAGCAATGGTTTTAATTTGCTGTCTTCAGAAGCACAGGGATAGAATTCTCCTGATAAATGCACAGTGGAGAGGAAACAGAAATGAGCAGCAAATGCAAAAGATATCTCAAAGCACAAAGGAACTGGAGCTCTTCAGCATGAAACCATGCAACACAGAGGTGGCAAAGGCAAGCATGTGGAATAAGAACAGATCTGTGGGGTTAACTCCCCTAGTCCAAGTCAGCAGCAGTGACAAGAGGCAGAAGGATGCGTTGCTCAGGGCAGAGCACATGAACCTATGCCCCTTCCCTTGCATCCATGGGTACCGGATTAGGATGTCAGGAAGAGGAGGACAACCCATGTGGGCAGGAGAGCCACCCCACAGCATCACAACCCTGACCAGGGAACAGTGTTTCATCTCTGTGCTGCTAAACAGAGATGGTCTAGAAGCGTATAAAAGAAGGACAACTGAGTCAGACATCCCAGATGTTCCATGTGAAGAAGAGCAGCAGCCAGGGCCTGCCTGTAGGAGCCCTGACATTTGGTGTCTGGCTGGGCTGGCTCAGAACAGGGCAGAATGGCCAGTAGGGAGGTGGTAGGGTGCCTCTCCCACTCCTCCTCTTCTGACTGTTTTCTTTTTCTTCTCTTCCTTGGTCTTCTTAAACAGGTTTGTAGCAACCCAACTCATTCTGTTCCTTTGGAAGACCACCTGACAGTGTGATCCCCTCCCAAATGGCGGAAAAAAGCCAAACAGGATTTTATGCACCAAAGTGTGGCAACAGGGGATGCCACACATCAGCTCAACCCAGGATGGCTTGACCCCCTGAGGCAAGTTCTGCCTTGCTCAACAGAGGAAAATGACTTCCCATTTTCAAACTGCAGGAAATCCCCATTCTCCTTCAAAGAAGGATCCTGGGGAGGAAACATCTGTGCTAAGCTCCCTTGAAGATGTGTCAGCTTTCACTGTGCTCCAGCAGAGCTCAGCCCAGGGTCACTTTCCAACACACAGCCCAAGGAAAAGTAAAACAATCCCAAACCCAAATATTCAGGCCCTGAGCAATCTGATCTAACTCTGAACAAGGGTTTGGACCAGAGACCTCCAAAAGTCTTTCCATTTTAAATACTCCTATGATTTTATGATCCTATTTCATCAGATCATGCAGCCTTGGAGCAACTGAAGAGGAGGCTCTGGCTATGGGAAAGGACTGGAGTGCAGTGTCAGCACAGTCAACTACTGCTGGCACCAGCTCAGTCACACTTGCTTCTGCTGCAGACCCAGAAGCACAAGGACAGACCACAGAGCCCAGATGAGCAGCTGTCCTGCAGTGTCCTGCCCAGTGCTAGAGAATCACCTTGGACAGAAAGCTAGGCAAAATATGCAGAGGAAACTCCCTCTAAGAGCAACACAAGGCCACAGAAGGTAAAAACGACCACAGCATGAACCTAGCCCAGAACAGCCTCTGTCCCACGGGGAAAGGCTTGCTCTGCACTGATATTACTGAGCTTATGTTTCAGTCTAACTGTTGTTTGTATGAACACTGAACCTGGAAAAGGTGTGTATCAGTCCCAGGATATGGAGCAGAAAAGGCAGACACAGAACCATAAAATCACAAAATGGTTTGAGTTGGAGAAGACCTTAAACCAACCTCATTCTATCCCCCTGCCATGGGCTGGGACACCTTCCACTAAACCAGGTTGCTCCAAGCCCTGTCCAGCCTGGCCTTGGACACTTCCAGGGATGGGGCAGCCTCAGCTTCTCTGGGCAACCTGTGCCAGGGCCTCCCCACTCTCACAGGGAAGAATCCCTTTCTAATAACTAATCTCTGTCAGTTTGAAGCCATTCCCCCTTGTTAATCCAGGTCCTTGTCCAAAGTCCCTCTGCAGCTGTCCAGGAGCCCCTTCAGGTACTGGAATGTGCTCTATGGTGCAGTCAAAGCAGCTGGGTCTGTGTTTAGCTCAGCTGATGCTGCAAACAGGATTTGCTAAGTGACAGATGTGCATGAAGATCTTTGGTGGCAGGGATGCCAACGCCAACACTCATATCGATCCCAACTCTGGCATAAAGATCCCAGCACTGAGAAGTGCTCACAGACCCTTCCCAGGCTGGGCACGGGCATGCCTCCAGCAGCCTGTGTTCTGGCTCAGGGGAAGCCCCCCACAAACCCCTCGGCACTACCCGCAGCCTCTCTCTCTCTCCCTCATACTTTGAGTCATTCTCTATTTTGTTCATTTTTATGCAATCTTTCTTGCTCAACATTTGGTTTCCATGGAGTCACATACACTGTGAAACAGATTTATATATAGAAAGTGGAATGGGCCATATTACCAGTCTCTGTTGTCATGGCAACCAGCACAGCTCCCTTTGGGCTGAATCTGATGGCACATGGTTGATGGAGACAACTCACCCTCCCTGAGTGGCCCTGCAGGCACTGCACTGCACTGCCTGTGCCCTTGCCCTCCAGCCCTGCAGCCTGGCTGTGTCATTCCTCTGCTCCACGCACTGGCCTTGGCTCCAGCCTCCTGTGACACCAGCCCTTGTCCCCACAGAGTGCCCGTGCCTGTGCCAAGTGTCAGGGCATCTCAGAGTGCTGCCAGGCTGAAGCTGTGGGCAGAGCAATGCCCAGCACATACTCACACACCAGTCTAGCAGGACAGCTCTCATATTTCCCAGTCTTTAAAATTTTCTTGCCCTAGTAAGTCTCGTCTGTGCCATGCCAGTCTTCCTCACTCCTTCTCCCTCCTAAGTAACTGCAGCATTTCTATGCAGCTGCTGTTTTCTTGGATGACATCTCTGCCACTTTTCTATCAACTCACCATGGCTGTGATCAGGAGAATCTGATGGCCAGCTGTCCCATAGCTCGCAGCCCTCTCTTTTCCATTTAGTTTTGGAATACAGTGTGTATGCTTCCCACCCAGCTCTGCCTGCTCTCCAGCCAGATCCACAGCTGCTGAAAGCCTCCCTCCTCTCCCACCTAGGTCCTTGGCTGTGGTGCAGGTATGTGTCCAGACTTTGCTTTAAGGTAATATCCATGAATAGCACTGTGTTAGCAGAGAATAAGCCTTCTGGGACTTGTATACTTTTCTCTGCCAGTATCCTAAATGAGAGAAAACCAAACTGTTTCTGAAGGATATGTGACCCAGGGAGACAGATTGGGTGATGTTTTCTGCCTTGGTGCTGTGTGAGAGACCAAAATGGGTGGCAAGAGAAATTCTTGAATCCCATCTAGCCCCCTTCAAAATAGGGGCTGTGAAGCCAGAAATTAAAAATATGAGTAACTGCAGTGCAGCTCAGTCCTCTCCCTTCCTTCCCAACACATGCATTGTGTACAGAGTCATGTGCCAGACTGGGAGAAGCCACAGCGCTGAGTTGCAGTTGAGCCTGCCCCTGTAGTGGGACTCATGGCATCAGATCTGGTCCAGATCCTCCCCAGATGATGCTCACTCCCTGGCAAAGCAGTAGCTCAGGAAGTGCTTGGCAATGACTACCAGTGAGCTTCGGCTGAGGAGGGCAGGTATAAGAAAGAAGTAGGAAGGGTAAGAAAGATAGGGGAGTTGAGACTCAATGTGGGGAAAGAGCATGGGAGTAGGGCACTGATTTGAGGTGAGTGGTTAGCAAGAAAGAGAATAAAAAGCCTTTGACAGTGGGGATTTGGGGAGTGGCAGGTGTGCAGGAGGGTGCGAGCACTCTGCAAAGGACAGCCCAGCTGCGAGCCTTCTCACCTCTCACTCTGCCTGAGCTCTGCATGGTCACAGTGAGTTTATCCTTTCCTGTGCTCCCTTCTCTATGTGCTCTCAGGGGTGTGCAACCCCGTGACAGCATTCAGCACTATCAGAGAAGGGTGCAGAGATCTTGTGCTGATAGAGTAACCAAGAAAGGGGAAATGAAGTACCACCCTCCTAGCAGGTGCCAAAGACAGTGAGCAGCCAGCTGGAAGTAGTGTCTATTCTGAGTGAGAAAGCCCATCTAGAACACAGTGACCATGGCTGCATCCACATGGGCATATCTGCAAGGACAATGCACACACAGGGAGCCCAGGAATCACCCCCAGGAAAAAACACAGTTGATTTTTCCTCCTGTGCTAATAGACAACAACTCATTTAATGGACAAATTTGTCTAGTCCCCTTTGAGAAGCCCCTCTCCTCTTATCCAGCTGAGCCATGTATGGACAGGTGATGGCCAAAGTGTGACTTTGAAAGAAAGACAAAACAGGAAAGAAGCAGCAGGTGACCACATAGAGCAGCAGCAAGAACCTGGCTCTGCTGGGTGGAACTTCTACAGCATGGCCTGGGAAGGCCAAGCAGAGGTCAACCAGAGAGATTGCTGTGATATTAGGAAAATTTTCTTCACTGAAAGGGTGGTCAGGCATTACAACAGGTTGCCCAGGGAAGTGCTGGAATCACTGTCCCTGGAAGTGGTCAAAAAATGTGAAGATGTGGTGCTTAGCAACATGATTTAGTATTGGACTTGGCAGTACAGATTGGATTTACAGGGCTTTTCCATTCTTAAGGAATCTGTGATTCTATGAAGGTCCCAACTCCACACACAAAGGAGCACAGAGGAACAAAACACAAAGGGATGATGGGAATTAGATATCCTAATCCCACAAACACAGCACTCTGTCTAGAGCCACCCCTGCAATGAGAGCCATCAGCCCCATTGTCTGGGGTGAAAATCATCACAGTGAATCACAGGAAAAGCTCTCTAGAACATGCAACAGATTGATACTGGAATGCAGGGAAAGAGCGTTTTGGTATTATACAAAACAAGGGATGGTTAGCAGAAAAAACAAAGGTGGGGGAAAGGATGAAACCTTCCCTTCCACTGAAGGGTAAGAGGATTCAAGGAGCCAGTCACATGTAAATAGGCAGCTGGTGATCACATTCCTCTGTCCATGTCCTGACTGATGACTGTGGTCCATCCTGTCTAAGGCACCATGTACTGAGAAAAGGCAGATGTCAGCATCAACATCTGGCCTTGGAGATCTCTGTGTGATGCTATCATATGAACCATACAGAAGTTAAGGGACCAGTGCAAGAATGCCGGGAAGGACTGGGCTGGTACCTTTTAGCCATTCCAAAGCACATCTGTGTCCAAATGCCCCCTCAAACCCAGAGCAATCCCTCCCAGCAGCCAGTTTCTCTGTAGCAGTCAAGGAATTTTTCCTGAATTTTCTTCCCAAAGAGAAATACGGAAGTTAGCACTCTCCCATTCCTCTGTTTTCCTTTCAACACCATTGTTTCTTTCTGTTCAGAGAGTTAACATACAGAACCTACCTTGATAACTAGCAGAGTGGGTACAGGCTCTGGAAGTCTAGGAAGGTTCATCTGCCAGAACACAGCCAGCTTGGGTTACCAACAAGCAGGACACTGAGTGTCCTGCCCTGCTATCTTTCTATCATCAGAAAATGAAGCCATGCTGTCTCCCTACCACAATGTCTTGAAATAACAGGATGTGACCCGGTGGGAAAAAATGATTTCTCAAGAGATTTCTCCAGAGCTGCCATGAGCACAGTTTCATGTTTCTATGCCAAAGCTCTGCATGCTGCTCTGTACAGCCCACTTGGATACGACAAGAGTTTGACATGAACTACAGGAGTCATAGCCCCATCCCCTGAACGGGATCGGAGACCCAGAGCTCTGTCACAGGCTGCCATGAGCTGACTCTCCTGGACACTAAGAATTCCTCAAGTAGGAGTTATCACACCATGGCTTGGTAGGGTAGGAATGGGCAGCAGAAGCTGAAAGGCTGGGGATGAGGCAGCGCCAGGCCTCCAAGAACCCTAGGCTGGATGTGCCCCGTGCCAGGGCAGCCTGGGAGCAGGCAGCAGCCTCCTCCCCTTGTTGTGGGACCTCTGTGCTCCAGCTCAGGGTGCAACTGCACTGCAAGCTGGTTATGCCTAGGGAAGGGCATGGTTGCAGTCCCTGGCAAGGGGGACCTGCAGCACCTGGGGTGGGGGGAGGGTGGCTGGTCACCCTGAGACTCTGCTGGACAGAGGACAGCAAGAGATCCTGGACGCAAAAATTATCATTGCGTATGTGGATTGTAAGGCAATAAAAGCCCAGGGATTCCTTTGTTGGGGGTCCCTCCCCAGATCTGTTCCTGTTGCTGTATCCCACTTGATTATAAAGCGGTTTTTTTCCCCAAAATCACATGCTTGGGACTCTGCTGTGGAAAACCTGGGGTAGAGAAATTTTTTTACAAGCCTCAGCCTGCTCAGAGGGAATGTCTCTGACACCAGCATCTGGTACGAGGCAGAGCACCAGGGCCAAGCACTCTGAACGGCTGTGTTGTGCTGGGCATCTGGGGACAACAGGGCCATTGTTGAGCAAACCTTATACTGTCAGAGTCACCCACAGAAGCACAGAGAGTCACAAGGTCAGATCAGGCCAGCTGCAGCATTACTGCATGTCTCCAGTTTGAAAAGACCTGCTGCGGGGACAAATTCCTCCCTGAGTGACTGTGGAGTGTGGCACACTAACAAGATGGTCAAATGCCTGAGAGCCATCCAAAAAGCTGGGGGCATGCTGCTTGCTCCAGGTGTTCTGCCCTGGAAGGGTGACTGGAAGCAGTTAAAAAAAGAAACTTCCCACAGACAATTACATTCACTGTCTGACCCCTCTCCCTGGGCTCTGGCATGGAAAAGGTGGGCAGAAAAGTCACCCACAGCAGGCTTCAGGGCAGGCAAAGAGCTGGGCAGCACTGTTGCCTTCTGGAATCCTCACATCTGTGAATGCAGCTGAGTTTGGAGAAATGGAACAACTGGGAATAATGCCAAATGTTTTTCTGTAGGGCCTCCACCCCGTGTGCTGCAGGAAGCTCGGCCTAGCTAAGTGCTGTCTCTACCTGCGCTGACACAACACACTCTCACTAGCCCAGGACGAAGCCCCAGGCCCCCCACACTCACCTGCATGCAGGACTATGTCCCCTCCCTCTGGCCAGGGCCAAGAAGCACTGAAGGCTTCTTGGGATTAGATGCAGTGTCAGGCTTGGTTATTTCATGAGACATTGCAGCAAGCTACCAATCACATGCACAAAGAATTGAAAGGGAGCCCCAAGCCACTCTGGAAAAATTTCTTCACTGAAAGAGCAGTTAAGCATTGGAACAGGCTGCCTGGGGCACTGGTGGAGTCACCATCCCTGGAAGGATTCAAAAAATGAGTAGATATAGTGGGCACGGGGGTATTAGGTCAAAGGTTGGACTTGATGATCTTGGACATCTTTTCCAAACTTCATGACTCTATGAGTCTAAATATCTTTTTAAATAGGACAAAACGAACAGAAGCCTAGCAGAAATGAAAGAATGGTAAAGAAATCTGTGCCTTGCTCGCGTTGCAGGTCTTTCAAGTCCACTAATGATCTCATGCATGGATCTTCTGTGTTGTACCACACTGTGCACTGCTCTCCTAGTCCCTAGAAGAAATCCCTCCTGGACATGTGGGCAGGGGGTCCTTGATCCCCCATGAGCTCCTGTGGGCTGCCCAGCTGTTTGCTGACCACTTTGCCAACCCTGGCACTCCTGGCAGTATGCTCCACAACTCCCAGGAATCACAGCATCTCTTTCTGCAGCATCCTCTGCAATTCCAGCAATTGGATGCAATTCCAAACAACGCAATTCTAGGATCCTCTCCTCCTGCCTGTGCCAGTGCGTGCCTTTATGTGCTTCATTTCTCATACATCACTGTGGTTTTAAAAAGCCCGATGCTATAGATGTGTTCTGCAGTTTCCCAGACACAATAAAATCACTTTATAACAATTAATAATTAGTGTTCTTTTAGAAAGGAAGGGATTTTCCCTCAAATTATAGAGACTCTCCCACATGTACACACAAGCGTGCATAGCAGAGTTAAGGCACAGCAACCTCCACTCTGCTGCAGACATCTGCAAAAAAAATGTCTATTTTCAGAAACGTTTTGGAGCAAGTAACATTTCTATAAGTTAGAAAAGCAAGTAAAAGCATAACAGATAAGTTTATGGTCAGATCTCCAGAGCTAGTGTGTTCTCCTTCTCAAGAGAATTTAATGAAAGGACATTCTGAGATTGTCCAAATAATGATCTCAGTTTCTTGTCTGTATTTATCATAAAACCACAGATTGCTTTGGGTTGGAAGAGACCTTAAAGCTCATCCCATTCCAACTCACTGCCTTGGGCAGGGACACCTTCCACTAGACCAGTTTGCTCCAAGCCCTGTCCAGCCTGGCCTTGAACACTTCCAGGGATAGGGCACTTAATTATTTAACTACTTTTAAAATTACTCTAAATAACCTTCTCTGTTTCAGGAAGAATGTTAGGACAAGGTGCCTGAGAACCTTATGTTCAATGATCTGCATTTATGATACGATAATTTTTTTATAAATATTACCTCAGAACCTATGCAATTAAAAAAACTGGAATAGTTAACTTAGATCCTGTTTCTGGCTCCCGGCCTTAAGCAAAGCAATTAATGTTTTGGCATATTACAGCTACATTTTCCTCTACTTTAAAATGAAATTTGCTTCCCCCTGTTGCTGTGTAGGGCAGATCCCCAGATAACACTCGTTGCTGCTTTTGCAGGTAGCCTGGATGGAAACCTTTTACTTACAACCACCCTCAATTTTTCTTGAATGGTGTTTTCCGGCAGAGGAAATCTGTTTGGCAGCCCCAACCTGATATTCCCTGGATTCAGTGGCCCTCCATGACCAAAACTTTGGGAACGTCAGCTGCAGAGAAAGCAATGAAATGGCCAAGATACAAAGTGCTGCCAGATGCACATTCCTGCACCCTCCCTCATAATCTCTCTCAGACGTGGGGAATGCGACTGTTGTGCCTGTAACTCCACAGCACAGCATACTCACACCGACATACCACTGTTATTTTCTATTTTTGCTGCTGCTACAAATCTTAATAAATGAGCAAAAAACACAAACAACAAAAGGAAGTATGGGCAGAAGGCTATTCCCACAACTTGGCAAGTCTGAACAAGGCTGCAGGAGGCCCTGCATGGAGCCATGGCTCACCCTGCATCTCCCCCTACCCACTGCTGTAGCCAGATGGATATACAGACAGGCAGATGGACGGACCAGTCACCACTGGTCCGAAAGCAGGGCCATGTGCCCGTCCCCGCCGGCAGGACAGGGTGGCAAGGGGAGGACTGGGGGCTTTAGATGCAGTGCAGAACACTTGCTCCCCCTTGCAGCTGGGACACAGATTCCTGTTTGCTCAGTATCCTGCAGGGAGAGCCCCGCTGACACCTACACTTACTGCATCTGCAGCATTTCTCCAGGGGCCCCTTCTGTAAAAATGCCTTTGTACCCCAACAGAGGACTGAGATGTTGCTAAGAAAAATCCTCCTTCTGCACCAGACTCAGCAACTCTGGAGGTTGCTCACACAGGACATGTTGAGCATGACCACAAGCATCTCTGCTTGGCTGCCCCAACCCTCTCCTACAGGAAGGAATGGACAGCCACGCCAGAGCTGCCTGCTGGCGCCATTGAGAGCAACTGGAATACGGCATACAGGTAATGCAGCACCCTGAAGATGCTCTTGGTGGGCAGAGCAGCAGAGGGTCTCCAATGCTCTGCAAGAGCCATGTGGTCCCCTCTCCCCTCTGCTCCTGGAAAGGACCAAGCTGCAATCCAGCAGCACCAAGCACTCTGCAGCTGCTGCTTCCTCTTCAGCTTCCTGCACAATGGGTCTGCTCCTTCTTCTGGCCTTTCTGTCTTGGAGGAGGACACCTGTGTGTTTCTCCCCCATGGAACTGTAATGTGAGCAGTCATTTCACTACACAGGCAGTCCTCAGTGACTTGGATGCCTTTTATCTCTGGCTTACATTGAAGAGTATGTTCATTTTTACCTTCTTTAGTGGCCTACCTCTGAGCATTTGAAAAACTTCCATTTCTTGTCCTCATAGCTACTGCTCCTGGCACTCTCCATGCTGAAGGGAGCTCAGGTCTCATTTGCCCAGTTTACCTCTTTTTAATGAAACTCCACCATACAAACATTTCATCTGAGAAGAAGAATATCCATGTCACCAAATCTGTGCAGTGAAATTCATTTAGTCCTGGGATGGCCCATATGCAAGAATAACACCTAAAGCAGCACACTGCCAGTGGTGAGGAGGACTGAGACAAGGGGTGGCAAAGGCAGACGTCAAGGAAAGTGGTGGGAGACAGCAGCAGCTGAGCAGGTTCAGGATAGTGAGACCTACTGGTGGGAGATGATCAGCTGCAAATGGGACAAACATGCAGAAAAATGGAGCAGGCAGAAACATCCAGGAAATATCAATTCAGCATTCAGCTTGGAAAAAATGCAAGTAGGAGAAAACAGCCCAAATAAACAGACAGCAGGAGGGAAATCCCTGGAAACAGTTATTGATGAATTTTAATTCACCCCATGCGGTAACTGAGCAACCTTGGAAGAACACGAGTGTCACTGGGTGCCCTCCATCTGCTCTCTTTTCCCAGTCAGTCCCCTATCCCACTAACAGTGGTTCAAGGAAAATTAATAAATTGGCCATTTTAAAACTGCCACATTTCCCTCCGAGATCCTCTGTTCTCTTCTGGACTTTACCAGACTTCAAACTCTCAATTGAATGTTTACGAGGATGCATTTTTGCGTCACCTCAAATTTGTTTATGCAGCAAAAAAGGATGGAGAAAGTTTTATTAAAAAGTTCAATGTTAAAGCATGGTTATGCCAGCGGTCAGTTAGTACCTGGGTGGTGTGCCTAGTAACGTGGAAATTTTGCTAAGAGGTGGTGTTTGCTCTGGGCATGACTTCCATGGGCCCTGGGAACAGCAGCCCGGGTTGTAAACTGCAATGTGGACACATCACCTGAGCTTGTCTTTCTCAAGCCCAGCTTTTCTGTTGGTGACCTCCTGGTCAGTGACATGCACCACTGATGAAACACTTGACTACACTATCACCCTTTGACACAGCATGAGACACACAAGTACAGAATTCAGTGCTGAACTGACCCCCAAATATCATTATTTCTGTGCAATTCACAATTTTTGCTGTTTGAAGAGAAGTGAGCTCCAGCCTAAGTGCACTACCTACAGAATGAGTAAGCAGAGAAATTGCCTATTACCATAACAACAAATCAGAAATGTAATTCTAGCTTTGATTTTTTGCAGCTATATCAAGGGCACCAGAGACACCAAGCCTGTGTGACTTAATTGCCATTAGAGATAAAGCTTATCACAGAGCAGAGACCAGAGTGTACTGGTTTGGAGGAAGGTTGGCACCTGAATCCGTGGGACTCTCCTGCCATGGAGATGCATTTCCAACGTGGTCCAAACACTGTGACCTGCTGCATACTCCAGACTCATCAAGCCATGCTGTCTCTCAAAGCAGATAATCTATTTGTTTGATTGCTCTACATCTAGCAAGTAAATCTTGTTTATGGAATTGGGCATTTCAATATCTATCTTCCTCTTACATCCATTACAGGACATAATTACCTCTTCCTTCAGCACTGAATTTGAATATAATATGGAAACATCAGAAGTCATTGGGACTGGGAAGCCCTTGTGCCTGGTGCTATGCATGCAAGGAAATTGTTTTTAAATTACAACAAGCTGACAGTTATTCTTATGACAAGTACGGAAGTGTAGGTACAAAATCAGCAGAGAAGCATTAACAGTAACAGGAAATATTCTATAAATGTGCATTAAGAGGAAGACCAAGTAAAGGAACAAGCTGCAGCTCAGCAGAGAAGCGGAGTACTCATAGATGTTCAGAATATTAAAAAAAAGTCATCTGTTTCTAAAAAAGTCATCCATCCATCATTAAGTGGCTGTCACAGTTAATATCAGCAACAAAGATCTCAGTCTGCAATAGGGAAGGAATAAGTTGGAGAAGCCTGAGATAGATTCATCCTAAGACTTATGAAGAATTGGCTAATAAATCTCAGAGCATTTGCTCATCATCTCTGAGAATTCATAGAAAATCAGAGAGGGAGAGTTCTGGCAACACAGATATTGTCTAAGTTGGACAAATGCGAAAAGAAGACCACAGTTGCGGAACAGCTACTTAACTCCAGTTCCTAGAAAAATAACTGAATAAATTAATTAATGGTTTTTTTAAGGACCCAGAGCAGGTAACAAGGATGTAATTAAAATCCTATATCGTTTTGTCCAGAATATGTGTGTTAAACCAATCTGATCACCTGCATGTGCCTGAACACCAGATCCCAGGTGAAAATGGGGCTGTGGAGGTGTCAGTAGCCATACACTCTCCTAAGGAGACACATCTTACCAGGAAGGAAAAGAAGGCAGCAGCCCAAGAGCCATGGACTGGTTGAGACCTCAGCTGGAGCTACATGTCAAGTTTTGAGCTTCACTCTATAAGGTATGAAAAAACTGTCTAGTCCAGACAAGAGTAAAAACTAGAGATCTAGAAAAAATATCAGAAAGGAAAAAGCTGTTTAATACAGGGCAGGAATGAGTAAGAGAGGAGTGTCTCAGATATGTCATCAATCTGCTGAAAAGAAAAAGGGTGGTTTATTTTCCCATTCCTCATAGGAATGAGAAAAATGGATTTAACTTGCAGGAGGGAAGGTTCAGGATGGAGATGGTACTGAAGCCATGGTACAGGTTGAACTTTCTTAAGAAAATACCAGATAACTGTTTATAAGAATTGATCTAAGTATTATTGAGCCTTTCTGGAGCAACGGAGAGAGCCTGGGACTATGGTATGAAGTACATGTATGTTCCCTAGCCAGTTGCTTCCTATGCTGACATTCCACTCTGAGGTGGCTTGGAATAGATGTATTTGATATGAAAATAGAAATATCATTTAATATATGACATCTTGTATTAAAAAGAAAACAAAATCTAATCTGAGAAAATGCTACTTAGCCAGAGTCAACACCTGGAGCTGTAAGTTAAGAAGAATTGGGGTGGGGATGATGAAATCTTTCTGAAGGCATTCCCAACTAAATCTTTAATAATAGTATCACAAATCATTTTCATCCACAGGCCTCTGATGCTTGACTTATATGATTACTGAGAAATGGCTTAACTTTACCTCATTTCTGCTCTATTGAGGAGATTTTCTTACAATGGTAACAGGCTCCAAGGTAAGGGCAACAATTTAGACTGACAGAGATAGGGAATAAGGTTTAGACACCACCGTGATGTGCTGATCCTGGTATTTAAAAACAAATACAAGTGATTCAATTACCACCAACTAAACCAGTAACAGCTCCCTGCAGACACCCAAATTTCCAACACCCTATTTCCAAATGGGTGTGGAACACCTGGGTTCGGTTTTGTTCATCAGTCACTTCTCAGATCATCCATGTTTCCCTTGCATGCAGACAATTTTCCATATGTACCACAAATGCAAGAGGGTTTTTCCAACTCACTCTAAACCATGGAGGCAGACAACCTTCTGGGCTTGTCCTGAAGCCTTTCCGAAATACCAGTATAAAATGGATGTACTTGACTCACACAGACACGAAGATATTGTTTTTGAAAAGATCTGACAGAACTCAGACAGAGGTCAGTGGGGCCACAGACAGAAGCCTGTGCTGGATTATGCAACGGATTCCACAGATCAGTGACCTTGGATCCATACTAAGTATGTTGGGCAGAGAGGTGTCTGCGAAAGCCCTCAGGTGCTGCAGCACACGTGCTTGCAACATCTGAGGGTTTCTGCAAGAGGCTGAGATGTGGAGCTGCCCATGTCCCCTCCAGCCCAGCACCTCAGCAAAGGCACTGTCCTGCTGCCCTGCACTCCCCATCACGCTCCTCCTCTCAGCACCCCGCACTGCCTCTGGCCTCACATGCACTTACCTGGACATCATCACCTCAAAGAGGCATAAAGAAATCATTCCTAGACTATAAACCCTCTCCACATGAACTGCTGCAAACTTTCACATGTGCAGAATGGCAGCATTTGCAGTTGAGGTATTTTGCAGCCTGAGACTGCAAAAAAAAATTAAACTTAGGCTAAACAAGAAAGTTTGAATAAGTCTGATTATTACAACCCACTGCTTTAGATGAGATTTTTAAGGCCATGGGATTTTTAATTTGTGTGCTTTGGTGAAAAAGCTAGAAGCCCATTTTTAACCTAGACTTGATGTAGAAATACATGGCCAGAAATTTCCTGGTAACAAACTGCTACCCTGTGGAGAGCAGAATACAAACAGAGTATTGGAGCACAGCCTTTGGTACAGGTAAACCGGAGTCATGGAAACACCCTCTTGGTATTACCCAACACACCAAAGTCCTATGGGGTCCCCCTCTGTCAGGAGCCTGTCCTACTCACGACATCTCACTGTCTGTACCACATCCCTTCTGAGACTTCCTGCAAAGTCCCAAGGCCAACCTCTCTATGGCATCCATTGGGCTGTACCCTGCTGCCTGAACACCTATGTTGGGCTCAAGCTTGGGGGGGGAAAAAGCTTTTAATTCTTGGAAAATCATTTTAATTCAAACCCAAGAGCCACTTTCTGGCTTGTAAAAATAAATTTGCACCTTCCTGCTCTGATGCAAAAGCACTGTTTGTGGAGGAAGGAATGGAGAGCCTGAGCACAGCCTTGCATTTGCAGGCAGGTCCCACCTCCTGGACACCAAACTTTGGCCTCATGCTTAGGAAAGAAGCAGGATGATGCAGAACAGATGCTGGATTCAAACTACAGATTGATAACAACACCCCCAGGCTCCTGCTCTCTGACTTAGCAAGAGAAGAACAGTTTGGTAAGACATGAAAACTATATCTCAGTGCAGCTCCTTGTGGGGATTGCCCTACAGCCTGTTTGAGCACAAGTACATCCACAGGCAGAGTTGCTATGCTCTTGCCTCCACTCAGGACTGCAGATCTCACCTGAGCAGATGCCCACAGCCAAGCCAGATGGGCTGGTGCTCTGATCACTGGGGAGAAGAAAAGGACCCATCTCCTTCAGCCTGGCCATCTGAAAAAGCATTGGGAGAGTCCGAACTCAGAAGTTCCTCCTCCTCAGTTGGCTACAAAGGAATCTGAGTGTTTTGTCTTTTTGAAATAAAGATGAGCTTGTTCTTCGGTGTCTGCATGCTGGACTGAGAAGTTCCTGCTCCAGGACTGCTCACCTGTCCACACTGGACCATCACAGCAGAATCAACTCTGGAAGCTTATGGGAAACCTGCTGTCCCCCTGGGGACTCTGTGCTGGCTCTTCCACTCTCTGATGGTTCCTGAGGGCAGTAGGACAGTCACAGCACAGCCAAGCAGTTCCCACACTCCCTGAGGAATGGAGAGGTGGTGCTTGACTCCACGCAAAGGAAGAGGAAACTGAAGGCAAGTCTATCAGCCCTTGAGCTGCTCACTTGCCCCAGGAGGTTGGTGGTTAATTCTCTTTTTCCAGTGACTATAAATGAGCTGGTGGACACCAAACACATACAGCCCTCCTACACAGCCCCATCAGGAACAGTGGCTGCCAGGAGGAGCCCTTGCCCACATCACCCCCAGGACTTGGCCTTTTCCACAGGTGAGCACTGGACAGCTCCTGCCAGGTTTAAGCCAACTCTCATCCCCTTTGGAGAAACCAGCATCTCTGGCATCATCTATACAGAGGGGCTGGATATCTCTCTCCCAAGAGGTGGAGATGACCTGCTTGAGTAGAACACCTCCATGTTAGTGACCAGGTAGAGGTCTGGCTCTGATGCCATCTACAACACCTTCTGATCTGTGTGCCCAAACTGCTCCATCCCCCACCCAGAGCAGAACAGGACATATTCAGCATCCCAGCTGCTGCAGCCACAGGGGAAAATCCCAGGGGAGGCACTGAGGTAGCTGACAGCAGGGTCCTGTTCCTGACTCCACCCTCAACGTTCATTCTGAACAGGCTCTGGTGCTCAGTGGCCCCATGAGCTCATCCCACACAGAAGTCAGCCCAGGAAAACATCAACGCTGAGAGCTGGACTCGTGCCCAAAGGGAGGTTCAAGAGGGCCTTCATGGGGCTGCTGCTGAGTGCAGATCAGGTTAAGGCGGCATAGGAGGGTTGAAGGGGAGGCCAGAGCAGCTCAGCTCTCCACCATCACCATAGGCCTTCACCTGTCACATCCCAAACATCCTTAACATGGCTCTAAATATTACTGTGCCTGTTGCTGAAGGGTAAAAGTGAAAGCTTTCTGGCAGCCTGGGATCTGCAGGATCCCCGTGTCTGTGGCATCTGTACATGAGTTGCCCTCCTGTGCAGCCCCCACAGACCAGGGTCTGTCTCCCCCACCCTCAATGGCACTTCAAAGGTGTCAGGAGTGCAGTAGTGCTTCTGCCACAGCAGCTCTGTGTTGTTCATTCCAAGTTGCTGTAACTGACTGGATTAAGGAAAAAAAGTTGGTCTCATTGCAGAAGTAATTTTTTGGTGAATTTTGCAGAGCTGCAGGATCTCACTATGTGAACAAAAATAAAACCTGCTTTATGTGTGGGAAATCTGGTAGGTTATCCTGGTTTTGGCCTGATTCTAGTAAGCTGCCTTGCATACTTAAAAGTATTGTATCAGGAACAGTGTGGCAGCAGGAGCAGGGAAGTGATTCCGCCCCTGTACTCAGCACTGGTGAGGCCACCCCTGGAGTGCTGTGTCCAGTTCTGGGCCCCTCAGTTCAGGAAGGACATGGAGGTGCTGGAGCAGGTCCAGAGAAGAGCAACCAGGCTGGTGAAGGGACTGGAGCACAAGTCCTATGAGGAGAGGCTGAGGGAGCTGGGGTTGTTTAGCCTGGAGAAGAGGAGGCTCAGGGGAGACCTCATCACTTGCTACAACTACCTGACAGGAGGTTGTAGCCAGGTGGGGGTTGGTCTCTTCTCCCAGGCAACCAACAGTAAGACCAGAGGGCTTGGTCTCAAGCTCTGCCAGGGAAGGTTTAGGTTAGATATCAGGAGGAAGTTCTTTACAGAGAGGGTAATCAGACATCGGAATAGGCTGCCCCGGGAGGTGGTGAATTCTCCATCCCTCGAGGTATTTAAGAAGAGACTGGATGTGGCACTTAATGCCATAGTCCAGTAACTGCAGTGGTAGTGGATCAAGGGTTGGACTTGATGATCTCAGAGGTCCTTTCCAACCCATCTGATTCTATGATTCTATGATTCTATTCTATGATTGAATCTAGTGCCTAATTAATCACACAGTGCTACACCATGGCAACATACTGAATATTACTGTTCTTCAGAATAATATTATTTAACAATATGGAGAACTGCAACTTTGCTGTAACTTGTGGTTGTTGTTCCTCAGGCTGTGCGCCTGAGAGAGGGAACTTTTGGAGTTGAAAGATATTTTCTCAGTATGTTTGAGCACAAATAATATATGTAACATTTCATGATCTCCAATGACAGAGAAAAGTCTTTAGACAGGAAACAGGGCTGAAATCAAAATTAGTGTTACAGGAACAAATTCCAGATCTTGCTTGCTCTTTTCCTGGGTGATATATTTAACTCCTTCAGCTGAAGGTACTGCCTTCCTACTGCTGGAGCTGCAGCCTAGCAGAGACAGGGGAAAATAAACAACAACGAAGATTTATAAATTTTATATATTTTATTTAGCTTTTATTTAGCTATTAATACACTTCTCAGCTTGAGAATAAAATGTGGAAGTTGTCAAGGAAGACATCATCACAAATAAAAGGAAAAGCTTACAAAAGAGGAAAAAATTGTGACCTACATTGTGATGATCAGCAATTCAATCACAGTTCTTGGAAATACTCTCACAATCACCACTCCCTGTGGAGCAGAATAAGACATCTTAGATGTACAGGCTATAAAAGGCCAAGTTGCAACCTTATTTGTTAAAATTAGTAAGAAGAAGGAAAAGGTAAGCATTTTTAAGGATTTTAGCTGCACTGCATTTCAAACTATAAGAAGCTGGAGGATGTCTGCCCTTCGAGCTGCATGCCACCCAAACAGAGAGACAATGACAAACCGTGACCTAAAAACACGCTATGTCCTGTCCCTGGCAGGCAGAACCCCTCACGGCAGCTGTCTGGTGCATCTAAGCCAAACAGTCATGGTGCTAATGCTGCATTTCTCTGGGGGGCGTACAGGTATGCACCCCAGGCAGGTACCACCAAGAGGCACACTGCTAAAACAAGCAATGCAAGAACCCCCAAGGCCTCCTTCACTCAGAGCAAGGCAGAGATCAGCAGCCAGCACAGCTGCTATTTCCAAGTAAAGGACTAATGGCTCAGATTGATTTTGACTCTTCCAACAGTGGAGTGTGCTGGAGGATGAAGGCACACAGTACTTTAAGTGTGAATCCTCCAAGACAAAAACAGCAGAAGACTGTACGAAGCTCTCACTTGGTGGTGAGGAGGAAACATCACATCCCAGAAGAGGAAGGGGAAAGTCTGCGCTGAGTAAGTCACATCAACCTCCCCAAAACACTTCCCTCCCATGGGGAGGAAGCTTTCAAGCTCTCTTTCCTCTAACCACAGGCAAACACTGGATCCTCCAACACTGAAAGCAAAAGTAGAAGTGAATGTTGGGATTTGTTTGTTCCAGGGCCTGACTCTGGGCTGGAAACAGGCTGAAGACTCTGAGCAGCTCTGTAAAGGCTGCCAGGACACACACTTTGACCCCACTGAGGAAATTGGGGCTTGGAGCAGTCTTGCCCTTAGAAGGCAGCAGAAGAGCCCTGTGGCTTTAACAACATTGCATAAATCAGGGGCACACACACAGAGCACTAATTGGTGCTAATACAGGGACTACAGCTATCCCTGCTAGTGTGTTTCTGATCCTAGAGTCACAAAAGAGGCATTTTCAGAGATCCACATCTTGTCTAGCAAAAAGCCGCTTTGTTCAGTGCAGCTAGCTTCATTCCACATGTTACCAAAATCACTGTCTTTCAGCTGTAAGTTTGAGAGCTGTGATGCTGCACTAGACCCAGTGCCTGGCACTTGGTGTTCCCCTCCCACCAGCTCTTCTGTCCAGTACCAGCAGAAAATCCCACCTCTGAGATGCCCCACCTCCAAACTGACAAGATTCCCAAGTGGGATGTCATGGACAAGCTGGAAGATGCCCTGTTCTATCACACCTCCGGCGATGAGGTAGGCAGTATCCTGCTTGGTGCACAACAGGCAGCCCAGAGCACTGGCCACAGTGATCACAACGTGGTGGGAATGGTGGTTTGCACCAGCCAAATCTCCTTGCCAACATTTCCAGCACTGCCAGCAAGATGCACAGCAGAAGAATTTGCCATAGTCCCATCCCTAAGATGAAGTAGAGCCCATGATTAGGTTTCTGGCAAGCACTGAGAGAAAGCTTTGTCCCTCACCAAAGATTCATATTCAGCCTTGGTAAATGCTGCTGGCCAAGAGCAGAGGAGGGAGCTGCACTGAGGGAGATCCCCAACCCTGGGGCAACGCAGCTCAGAGGAACTGTGCACAGGGACTCACTGACTCATAATCATTGCAAAACTATTTTTCAAAAGGGATCCATAGATAATTTACACTTGATTTCTTTTTGGAAATACCTGAAGTTCTATTCTTCATCCAATAACAGAAGTTCAAGTCCAGTCTTCACCTGGTACCAGTTATCACTGTGATCATCAGCAGTTCCAATGCAATGCGACAAATCATACGCTCTCCTCCAAATCTTACTGTTGAGAGTGATTACTTGGCCTTGGGTAATGAATTAGTCCTATTATACAGCAGCTGGCACAGGAGAAGCAAATCTGCTGCTCAGGCAGCTCATTACATGGGCAGGGCTGGAACTGCTCAGCTGTGTGCTGCACACACAGACCTCACCAGCGTTTTTAAACTGAATTCTGCACTCAGTTCTCCAGGACTGCAAAACAAACTACATCCATCATCCCAGTTTCTGTCTGTTACTTTCAGAGTTAAGCATTTGCTCACTCCTTGGAAATACAATTCCTGTTCTGTGCAATTTCTGCACGGCACTGCCATATCTGTATCTTGACACTGCCTCTTCTATGACCAAACCTCACTTCTGTAGCAACTGGAACTGCTCCTGTGCTGCACCAGCTTCTCGCTGTGGGTCAGGCTTTGTGGCAATGGCTCAAGGAGGAGCAAGTGGGCATGTAGCAGCTGCAGGGTTTTGTTTTGGAAACATGACTAAAGTGCTAAATAAGTGAATTAGAAAGGATCAGGAAGACAAAGCAGATCCAGCCAGTCAATTTAAAAGAACATTCTGGAAGTTTTTATAGAGACCACAGTAAAACTAAGCAGAATTACAGAATACACTCAATTAGCAATGCTATAGCCGTGGTGGCATAAGCATCTGTGTTCAGTACTCTTGGGAGCACTGATGATACCTGTTGTTACACCAGCTACCACAGCTCAAAGATTCTTGTTCTTTCCCTCAGTCTTCCACAAAAGCCAGTCTCTTGTAGCCCAGGTTGCTGCTTCACATTAATCCCTTCCATGCTCCTCATTTCACAGCTGCATTTTTCTCAAGCAGTCTCGGGGCTGCTTGGCCTGTCCCTGGCTGAAGGGGTCTGAGGAGCAGGAGCAGTGGTGAACTGCCAGAAGTATACTGTAGGTGCAGTAAGCAACTGCATTTAATCCTGAGCTAACAGATATTAAGGAAGTTTTTATTGGGATTCCAAGTAAAAGATAGGGGTAAATCTGGGAAGACCAAAGGAGTGGCTTGAGACTTTTAATTATGTTGTGATGTGCCTCTGATCCCTCCTCACACTCACACCTTTCTCCCTTTTTCTCACTGCTGGGCTCCCCAAGAGTGAGAGGGCATTTCAAAGACCAAGATTCCATGCTAACAGGACAGCCTGAATTCCAGGCTGCATATCCTGCCCAGAGGAGCTCCTTTTCTACTTTTTCCCTCTGTGATGTGCTAAAGCCATGCAGACTGCCCCTGCTCTGGCAGCATCACCACCAATGCTGCCCAGCTCTGGATTCAGCAGCTGAGCTGGGCAGATTCTCTGCAGCTTTACATCAGCTGTGCCCCTTCTTTTCTTAAAATCATAGAATATCTCATTGGAGCACTCTGTAGAACAGCCATGGAAAACTCACACAGCTTCCTTACAGATGTTGGTCTGATCCATTCTACGATACAAAATCCCAGGTGCTCCCAGGACTTATTATTTCTAATTACCTATTACTGAGGGTTTTTCCTCCAGGGAAAACCAACTTACAGGGCAGAAGAGAGGCACAGAACTGATCAAAAGCGGCATAAAAAAAGTGATAGCAGGCAAAAGAATTAATATTGGAATTATTCTCTTCCCAGGGACTGCAGCAGCAGAGGTCCAGGAGGCCACTGCAAGTGCCATAGAGCTGGGAAAGCCCTGGGAGATCTGGGCAATAAACAAACTCGGTGCTCAAACACTGGAAGATCACAGTGCTTTTGCTGCCAGCATCGCAGTGGGAATATCTGTGGCTCAAGAACAGTCTGCACAGTCTATTCTTACCAACTATGAATGTAGGAAAAGCGCCAGACCGGTCTCAAATGATGTCAATGAAAGATTTTTCAACCTTTGGGTCTGCACCTGTTGAGGAGCTCAAGGATCAGTGACCAAAGTCATCTGTCAGGCAGCCTAAATGAACTCCGAAGTGCCTCTACTGATGACTGAGCACTGAGGGAACTGCTCACAAATGCTGACAAAGGTGTATGTGAAAAGACACTGGCCTGTTCCACTGCCAGATATGTTCTACAAAATGCAGATTGGCAGATTCTGAGCAAGCCATGGCACCCCTTTCTGGAATTTGCCAGCGAAAAGCAAACCACAAATGTACTAGGCTAATACAAAAGCTATTTTGATAGCGTGATGTGGAAAACTGGATCACTAGTACAAGCAAAAAGCTTTCTCTGATATTCCATACACCTGTAAAAGGAGTGCCTCCCAGGTGGTCACCATGGCAGGTATAGAGAAGGTACCAAGGCAGACAGTGCTGTCAGGGAGTCTATATCCCAGGGAGCATACAGCCTACCCTCTCAGTCACAAGTGCACTTTTGCAGGTATGGCAGGTATGCAAGGGGCTCTCCCATGCCAAACCTCTTGCTGCAGGGGCTCTGCAGGTACAGTACAAACCTGCTGACAGCCCTTCCACATACCAACCCTGTCTTCTCAACAGGTAATGTTTTACACAGTGGCGTGACATAAAAAATTCCAAATACACTAAAGCATACTTGTATTTTTCAAGACAAACACTCATTGAAGCACACTGTTCCTGGAAAAC
Source organism: Pachyramphus minor (assembly GCA_013397135.1). Classification (NCBI taxonomy): domain Eukaryota; kingdom Metazoa; phylum Chordata; class Aves; order Passeriformes; family Tyrannidae; genus Pachyramphus; species Pachyramphus minor. The sequence continues at coordinate 72,837 of VYXB01003339.1, read as the reverse complement.
AGTGGCTGAGCAAACTGTTGCCCCTGCTTTCACACTGTTCTGTGCACTAAGGGGCTTGTACCGATAAAAGGGGTGTGACATGTAATTAAATATGGCCAATGATACTTTCAAGTGATGTGAACTGATGACAATATGCAATGCACAGCGTGGGGACCACCAATTCCATTATGCTGCTTTCAGGTTTCCCCAGGTCCTCTGTCCCTGCCTGCTAACACGAGCCGTGCAGGGTTACTTGAAATGAGCACACAGGAAGCAGCCACCATGCCACAGCCCCAGATTCTGGGAAGCTTCCAGCAAACCTGCTGTGTGTGCTCAGGGAGCCGGGCACAGCCCAAAAGTGCTAGATGCTGAAAAAGCTGCCCAGAATGAGTGCTCCCTGAAAGTGCCAGAAATCAAAGACAGAAATATCAGTGCCTTATGTCAAATATTCCAAGACACAAGTTAGCAGTGTGTGGCTCCCTGTGCTCTGCTGAGGGTAGGAACAGCATGAACACAGGCAACGTGAGAAACTCCTGCGGCCCCAAGCTGTCCTGTAGCCACAGTGAAAACAACTGCAACAGTCCCAAACGTTTCCAAAGATAGATACTGTAGGGAACCTTTTGGGTAAGAAATGCCTGTGAACTAGCCGCTGACGGTTTAGGGAAAGTTTTGGAATTGAAGTTCCAATAACAAGAGGCAGCTGCAAGATGGTTTTGAGACAGTTTTGTAGCTGAAGGTCAATAACATAACAAGAATTAGATAAACAATTAGATAAACAGGTTTGTAGTTAGGTGTGAAGGAAGAGAATTTTAAAATAAAGATATACTATCTATCCAGTAAGAATATAGTGTTAGGCGTGTGAACAGTTTTGTAACCAATCAAGTATTAAATAATCGTGTGCATAACTGTATAAAAGACACCGGACTAATAATAAAGTTGGAGCTTCCTTATCATCATACTGGTGTGTGCGTGAAGTCTCCCAGGTGGGCCTCGCATGTGAAACTACAAGATACTATCTGCAATGCCGCAGCACCACATACTTGCTGCTGTTGTTGTGGGACTTCTCCAAAACAGAAGAATGTCCTATCTTTGGGATTGCACTTGGTGTCAGAAGTCAGTGAAATAATGAAACCAAGTCCTGAGCACATACTCAGATACTTCAGATTCTGATAATGCAGCACCAGGGTGCATTACCGATAATAACGGACTCCATATGCATAACCAATCATGGAAGATAAGGAAGCATAGAAAATAAAGCAAAGGTTTAATCTGGTTAGTTAAATGACCAGTTAATTCTACCTGATCATTTATTATCACAAAAGTAAAAGTGAAGTAAGTAGAGAAAACCAAATCCCACCAAACTGCCAGAATCTTCTGGTCTTGTTTCAGAGCCAAATTTTCCATATTGGACACCAAAATAAAGTTTTGACTTTAGAAAATAACAAGTATCTAGCATATTCTCATTATTCCTATTGTGTCTTTTTAAACTACGTTCAGTGTAAAGTGTTGTATAATACATTCAGCACTTGGTGTTTGTGGCACAATACTCAAGGCACTAAAGGTGCATTTGCACCCAAGCTGGAAAGAGAGACTGGAATTCCCCGTGTCTACCGCTGCAGAAATCACTTGCGTGTTTTTCTACAGGACACGTGCCCCATTCAGAGCACAGAATGAGTTGGAAATTCTTTAGGAAACTGAGCAATCCTCAAATGAGTTGTCAATGATCCACATTTTTCATTGTCGCTCTATATCCACCCTTTCCATGCAGGTGAACAGCAACTCAATCTTTCACATTAGAAGGCAGACATCTGCACAGACAGACTGTGTTTAGACTCTCTTTGTAACCACCAGGCTGTAAGAGATCCTCCAGTTTAAAAACCCACGACAGCCTCCCATGAGGATATCTTTCAGCTAAGGATAAAGAAAAATTATCTTTAAAAATTCTATCCTGTGCAATTTCTGTAAGGCCAACAGTGTGACTGTTCTCACCTGCTACAGGTGCAACATCCATGAGTCCAGCTTCTGCAACGCCCCAACTTGTGCAGCAGACAGAAGAGCTCACAAAAAGTGCCACAACCACCTGTAAGACCCTTCCCTTCACAAATTTTGGCTATTTATGTCACTATTGAGTTTTTATATTCTATCTATAACTTCAACAGTCTGAGACAACTATCACCAGATACATATCAGACATCAACCTTGTAGGAGAGGGACTGTGAACTTCAGCATCACATCTCCTTCACATTTTCCTGGGACTTTAAATTCCCAGAGAAAACTTGATTGAAGAGTGATTTTCTGGGAGCACAACACAATTTCCTACCCCTTTTATATTTGATTTCATTCACATTTACCAGAAATGTCAATGGTCAGATGACCACAAGTTTCAAACTCTGAAAAATACAGTTACAGAAAGTCAGAGATACAAAAAAGACACTGTGAAATTAAACTGCAAGGCAATCCCACAGGACTCACTGTCACTCCTGTCTCACAAATGCCTCACCTTAGACAAAGGTTTGCTGTTAAATCAGGCAGAGCAAACCACCCTCAGCACCTTTGAGCACTGAGCTTTGAAAACTTCATCTTTCCCTTGAGACAACACCCACAGCAGCCTGCATCTACAGCTGTGCAAATCTCCCCCTCTACCTTCCTTAGGGAGTCATCCCTGCACCAAAAGAATGAAAATCATCCTTCTGCACCCAAGGAGGATGCCATCCCCACTTCAGCCATGGTTGCTGCGCCAGCACCATCTCTCAGAGGCAGTAAAATGGCCAGAACGCTCAGGAGGGTGCCACAAGCATCCCTGGGCAGGAGATAGGAGTACTAGTCCCACCCTGCCAGTGATGCTCGTCCCCAGCACCATCTCTCAGGGGCAGCAGAACAGCCAGGATGCTCAGGATGATGCCATGAGCATCCCTGGGCAGGAGCACCAGTTCCGGCCCAGCAGTTGCTCAGCTGAGTAGCTGAACTGCTCAGCTTGTAGCACCAGAACATGTGTCCTGAGCCCTGTGTGCATTCCCTGGCCACAAAGAAGGGTTCAGCACCCAGAGCCTTATCCCTTCGCATTAAAGACCAGATTCCCCTCCCATTAAACAAGACTACAGATATGAACATTACTTCCTCCATGGAGTATCCTTAGAAAAAAGCATCCCCTTGGTCCTTGTGGTTCTCCATGAATTTTATGTTAAGCTGACTTTTGAGTGGGGAAATGGAGGAATGAGAGAGGCTGAGATAAAAAACTCAAAGAATGTGGAAGAACCTTCTGAGAAAGCAAAGCACCATCACTGTGTGCAGAGGATACAGGCATCCAGGTGCTCTCCATACACAACCTTACTGTCCTTTGTACAGTCATCAGGAAAAGCTCTGTTGCAACAGGTACCAATATTTCCTCCCTTTCAAGTGTATCATACACCTTACACAGCTGCCATGGTGGCAGACAGCAGCTGCCTGTTCCACACTTGCTGTGGCAGCACAGCCATCCCATCACAGCACCAGTGCAGCGATGCTTGTTTCTGGGACTGCCTGAATATTTTCAGACAAAATGGTTTGCGGTTTTTCTTAGTGAAAATATACTCCATCACTAAGGCGAAGAAAAAAATCTCTCTCTAAAAATAGGCGTTTCTTCATAATAGTGTTTCACAGAAATGTTCAGAGTATTGTCATGAAATGGAATTCTCCCTGCTCATCAACTGGCAGGTTCTTGTTTCTCCCAAAGGACACTGTCTCCTTGGATCCTATCAGCATATGACAAGATACGGTTTGGCAGAGAAATCCTCTACACATTATCTGCTATTATAAAATAAATTAGAGGCATTATAACTTCTATGTATTCCTGTCACCCTTTTTCTCTATGACTCCCTGGGCACAATGAAGGAAGCAGTTTGTGCTATGGCAGGCCATGCCTCTTGCAGTTGGATGTGCCACAACTTCCAGGCTCAAATGTTTGCACATCTGTGTGTCCATGTGGCAGCTGTCCCAGGCTGGGTTAGGTAAGGTGCATTACCCCTCGAGTATTACATAGACATGGAAGCAATGAACACTCTGTCTGACACTTGCAGGTGAAGCACGGCCCAGGGAGAAGGGCACAATTCCTAGCTTCCTAAGTGCCTCACAGTTCTGGTAAATCAAGCTGCGTAAAGTGCAGACAAGATCAGTGGCAGCTCAGTCCAGCTTGTCCAGTCAGATTCCAAAGCCACCTCCATCCATGTTGGAAGTGCATGCTGTGCTTCATACAGAGACTTACATCTGTGGGATGACTGAAGCTATAAAAAGTGCTGACAATTTCCAGCAAATTTGCATGTGTTGCTGCTGCTGCTTATGTCAGTGATTTCTAGCTAACTACAAATACAAAAAGCAAAGCCCAAAATAGATTTAAAACAAAATACTTGCAAATGTGACTCAATGACACATCTCCCCAGCCCTGCAAAAATCACTTATCTAGAAAAGGCAGATGGAACAGAGGTTTCTCCAGAGGGTCCCATGCTGGTCCTCCTGTAATACACACCCCTGAGGCGTAACACCAGCTCACTCTCTTGACATCTATATTGCCTGTAAAGGTTGTCACAAGCAGAAACAACTGAGCCTTCTCCTAGGTTGCTCTTAGGTCTGGATCTTTCTACACATATCATCATCCCAAGCATCTGTGATGCAGGTGGAGTGAGGAGGCAGCCAGTCTTGGGGTAGGAAGCATGAGCTGTCAAGAAATCCCTCAGTGTATTACACACCACACTCCATTGGTTCTACACCAGTGTTTGCCACGGCAGTGCTGGCTTCTTGCCTGCGTCTTCACAGATTCCCTCTTGCACCAGGCTGGGAAGAGCAATTTACCTGGGACTGTGGCAATCTGGTACCGAGGGGCCCTGTAGGGCTCTGTTCAAATGCTCTAAAGGTCAGACAAAAATAAAAGCACACAGGAGGTAGGAAAGGGTCAGAAAGTCCCTGACTTTCAGATCTCATGGTTGCTATAGCTGTTAATCACCAAAGGAGGGATGAGGGTTGAAACTGATGGTATCTACTCAATGGGATTCCAAGCATTGCGCAGACCAAGACCAGTCAAAGCAAAAGCAGCTGAATTTGGCATCAGTCTTCAGGATTCCTCTGGTGTCCACAGATTTTCAAGCTCAGGAAATACTCGTTAGGGACTATTTCTCCATGAACCTACTCTCTCCAAGAGCACAACAGTATAAGAAACGGTTACTTGGTTTCCCAACACAAGGAAGACAAGAATATACTGGAGACAGTCTGGCAAGGGGCCACAATGATGATTAAGGGACTTGGAGCATCTGTCACACAAGGAAAGGCTGAAAGAACTGGGACTGTTTAGCATTAAGACAAGAAGGTTCGAGAGGGATGTTATGAATGTGAATAAAAACCTATGGGGAGACACTAAAGAAAACATATACTGACTGTTCTCAGTGATATCCAGTGAAAGGATGAGATTCAATGGGCACAAAATAAAACACAGAAAATCCCTTTAGAGGGACACAAGAAAAAACTGTGAGGGTAGTCAAACACTGGAACACATTATCCAGAACAGTTGCAGTGTCCACCCTTGCACACATTTAAAACCTAACAGACATGGCCATGGAAGACAGACTAGCTTATCTCTGAGGTCCTTCCAACCCAGTGATTCTGTGAGCAAGACCACAGCAGCCTCCCAAACTTCTCCCACCAGCCCCGCCTCAGGGAATCCATCCGGAACACCACCATGGAGCTGATACCCTCCCTTGCTCACTTTCCTCTCTGGTTTTGATAGTCTTTTGGTTTACGCTAGCCCCTTTGCTCTATGACAACAGTATCCTCTCCAGAGCTCACAGAGACATGTCGTTTCTGGCTCATCCTCACCATGTGCTCCTCCAGCTCTCATTGTTTCCATCACTGCCCTGAGCATGAATCTCCAGCCATCACTGTTTTCCTATAACCCACCACTGTGGGCTTGCAGCAGCCACAGGAGCAGGAACCAAAGGATGCCAAATGTCTTTACCTCTCTGTGTCTTTCTTGCATTATGTTTACAACATTTTTGGTTTTTTTCCTCATCTTCCATGATGAATGAATTGAAACTACATTTTTGCTAGCAAGAGAACTCATGAGGCGGCAAAGGCAACAGCCCTCAGGAACACCCATCTCTGGCACTGGGTTTTGTTTCCTGCAAGCTACCTTCATGGTTTTCTCAGAGCTGCCCAACTCTTCATTTGCCATTACAGCCTCTTCAGGTTACCCACCAGCCATGCCTACACAGTTTTCTTTGCAAGAGCCAAGAGTTACCACTCACTGTGAGGGTACATGAGGCAGGAGAGCTGCCCCATTCTCAGCAACTAGAGGAGCCAGCTGGATGATCAGTGCTGGCAGCTCCAAAGCCTGGCTGCCTGTGAGGTGACACTGGTGCTGTTGGTGCATCAGGTTCCTCCCAAACCAGTGATAGCATCAGGAACAGTCATTTCTCCTCCTTCGTTTGGCAGGAACCAGCATGCCTCAGACTGGCTGCTGAGCCACGGCTTGAGGGTGGGAGAGATTCTGTTCTCTGCTGTTTTTCACACCTTTCTCACTTCCCTCTTTCAGCTCAGGACCAAAACTCAGCACAGACTTTAGACCAGCTTTGTCAGAGGAGATGCCAGTGCTGATAAATGGGAAGCCCTATCAATGGGAATATCCAGCCTTTCTGTCTAAACCCACTTGCGCTTCAAGTCACAAAGGCTCCGGAAGAAGGCCACTTCCTTTTGGTAGCTCCCAGCCACTCAACAGAGTTTGCTGAGAGTAGAAAGGGTGTGTGCCATGTAGGGCAAAACTAGCAACCCTGGCATGCCTCTGACAGTGCCACAAGCCACAATCAGTCACTGCTGTGGCAGAAAATGCATCCAGTTCTCCTTTGGGCTCCAGAGAGAGCATAGGTACCTTCTGGAGTGAACTGGGCATGTGGAAATGAGGGCAGGACAGAGTGAGGGAGTAACATCTTCCTCTTTCAACAACAATGTGCGGTTAAGTTCAGCTCAGGACGTTGCACTGAACCTTACTGGAGGGCCAGGGCCACCCAAAGCCAATGCAAGGGCTGCTTGGTCCAGAAAGGAGACTCATGGCCCCATCTGAACATGCACTGTCACCACCTCCCTGAAGCCAGCTCCAATGTCAATGTGACTGGGTAGAGACTCAGATCAGAGAACAGAGAAAAATATTATTTCTATTGTGGTGTCTTTCAGCTGGATCAGGTCCCTGGTGAAGCTGCATACCTGCACACAATGGAAAGGCGACCTGTACACAAGGGAAAGGCTACCTGCACAGAGCCATGACAGACATACTTTCTTCTTCTGTGTGCCAAGTACCTGTGATCCCATAAATTTGGTAAATTTGGTTAATTAGCTCTCATTTGACATATTTATTAACTGGCTTATAGCCCTTATTAGGTACCATCTCTGGAGTAAAGGAAAACATGTCAGAGAGAACACACTCAGCACTTGCCATCTTTCTTGCCTTCTTCCTGAAGGTTTGCTCAAGAGAAAGGAGGCCAGGCTGTGCAGACAACTGGTCTTCAGCAAAGTTTTCACTGGTATATGAGCCAAGGGTCAGAGGGGCACATCTGCAGGACTGCAGGCACTGATCTGAGGACACTGGAACCTGCTCAGACTTAAGTGGGGAAAGAGGAATTTCCAAGCCGATAACAAGAAAGCAAAGTTATGATGTTTGCAGAAGTGATTCCCCCATCTTTACTTAGCCGAGTTTGTCACACCTCATGATACACTTTGCCTCAAACAATTCCCAAATTCCTGGTTAGATGTGCAAATATTTAGCAATTTGTGAAACTACAAACATTTACATATCTCAGTAAATGATCTTGTAGGTGGCAAAACTGCCAAACAAAAGGACTCCCACATTCTAAAACTAACAAAAGAAATCTCAAGTGTTTCAGTGGCATGGGAAAATCCCTGGCCTCACTCTTGTAGCACTAAGTGGGCAACCTTTGCTCCTACTTTCCTGTCTGTCCAGGTAATAATGACAAACAGGTACTCAACAGAAACATCACAGATTTTTTAATTTATTTGGTCATGAGAAACCAAAACACAATGCCAGATCTGTGGGCAAAACGTCCTTTTGCACAGAATCTTTTGCTCACAGAACATTGCTCTACACGTAACTGGTGGGCAGGTTCTGCTCAGGGCTTTGCTTTCTGCCCATCTGGATTCCCTGCAGGGTATGCATGGAAAACCTAGGATGGGCACTGCCAGCCTTGCATACAAGCAATGTAGGCTGGTACTTAGGAACTTGGAGGACAAACAGAAGCTGACCTGAGAAACGTGCTGCTAGTGGCTTCAGTCCAGGTCACCGCATGGAGGTGCTCCCAGAGACCGCTGCCATACCCATATCCTCCAAATGACAACAGGTCATGGCCAGTTAGGGAAAGACTGAGGGGGTCATGGCAGACTCTTGCTTTGGTGCACAAGATGTTTCAGATTTCACACACAGAGGTCGTGAAGGCACCCTTCATGGACATATATTTTACACTCTCATTGTGTCTTGTTTGCATGGGACAGAAAGCAATAAACATGTTCAGGTACAAGCAGTCCTGAGGTGAGAAACTAGCTGTCACCCCAACTGTCAAGGCCCTGAAAACAACTAAAGCCAACAGAACTTCTCAGCATTGTGACAGAAAGTCCGTGACCTTTGGGTATGGGCTACTGACCCTAACCCTGTTGGGCCTCCCTGAGCCATGCCACATACATGGCAGCAAGGTTTCTGCAGCCAGCTGGGGAACTCCTGCAACAGGGGGGCAGAAGAGAAGACTCCATGCAGACCTTAGAGCACCTTCCAGTACCTAAAAGGGCTCCAAGAGAGCTGGAGAGGGACTTCAGACAGGGGCATGGAGTGACACGACACGGGGGAAGGGCTTTAAACCGAAGAAGGGTAGATTTAGATTAGATATTAGGAAGAAATTCTTTCCCATGAGGGTGGGGACGCCGTGGCACAGGTTGCCCAGGGAAGCTGTGGTTGCTCCATCCCTGGAAGTGTTCAAGGCCAGGTTGGATGGGGCTTGAAGCAACCTGGGCTACTGGAAGGTGTCCCTGCCCATGGCAAGCAGAGTGTAATGGGATGATCTTTAGAGTCCCTTCCAATCCAAACCATCTTGTGATTCTATGATTCTATATCTGAATTACCTCTTCCATAACATAAAGCCATGAGATGTTCAGTGAAAGGAAATGAAAGGAAGCAGGAGGGGGAGAGAGAGGAGGGAGTGTAACTTGCCCAGCATCTGGACCTCGTGAGTGACTGGCAGGGGCTGCCTCACCGCAGCCACTGACTTCTGCTGCTGTTTAGCTATTGTGAAAGCCCAAGTGTCCGGAGCAGCCCGCAGCCTGCCACGCACCTGAGCCCTGCTCACGGCTACGACTGCGGGTACCAAAGGCTCTGCCTGTCGGAGTGGGGCCGGGCAGGCGGCTCCTCCTCCGAGCGCCGCAGACTCTTACAGCACCCAGCAGCCTCAGCCGGGGCACCTGCCCGGGGCACAGGGCACAGCGATGCCGAGTGGGTCTCCAAGAGCAGCGCCGTGTGGGCCGCGAGGGCCCCCTCAGCACTGCCGGCACCCCGCGGGACATCCCCGGGCCGCCGCCCCACGCAGCCCGCTCGGTGCGGCCCCGGTCCCGGCTCCGGTCCTACCTCCAGCAGCTGGACGTAGCTGGCCGGGAACCAGCCTCGCAGCCCGTCCTCCTTCTGTCCTTCCCACCAGCCGCCGTCTGGCACCTGCAGCACCGTGATCAGCTCCCCCGCGGCGAAGCGCAGCCCCTGCCGGTGCCGCTCCCCGGAGAAGGGGTACAGCGCCTGGCAGCGAGTCCCCGACATCCCGCCGGGACGCGCCCGCCGCCCGAACCCCGCAGGGCTGCGGGAGTCTCCAGCCGCTCCCCTCCGCCCGGGGCCGCGGCGGGCGCGGGCAGCGAGGTGGGGCGGGAGAGGCGGGACGGGAGGAGGGGGAGGAGAAGAGAAGGGGGAGGGGAAAGGAGGGGAGAGAGGGAGGAAGCAGGGGGAGGAGAGGCAAGGCGGGTACGCAGAGCGATCCGCGGGTGTGTCATTCGTGTCGGCAGGACAGAGGGAGAAACCGTGTGTGACCCTGAGAGACAAGGAGGAGACACCGTGTGTGTGCGAGTGCACGGGAAAAACCTCGTGCGTGTGTGTCTGTGTGTGACAGACACTATTCGAAGGCCACTCTGTGTGTCACCTGTGTGTGTGTGTGTATGTGTAAGGGACACTGGGGGTAAGGGACAGACGCTGATTCACCCCGTGGCTGCATTGGTGATACCCACGTGTAGGTCTGTGAGAGGCACCCATGTGTATGACAGTCACCATATCTGTCACAGCAAGACACCTGTGCGTCCATGAAAGGTGCCACGTGAGGCACTGTGTCTGAAGCATGTGAGACGTTGTGTGTCTGTCTCCTCTCTGTGAGAGATGGTGTTTGAGGCACCATGTGTGCCTAACACCAGCAGTTTTCACCCCCTGTGTCTAACACAAGCAGTTTTGACCCCCTGTGTCCGAGGCACTGTGTCGCATTTGTAGAGACTCATGTCTGTGTGAGACATCTCTGTATGTCTGAGACACTGTTTTTTTGTTACATACACCCAAGGGTGTGAAATTCATTTTGCCTGAAAGACATCATGTGACACACCCAAGCATGTATGAAGCACGTCTGTGACACATCCTCAGGTGCATGTGTCTCTGGAACACTCAGTTGAGTGCACAACTTGCTTCACATGTGCCTCTGTGTGGCACTCAGGTCTGTGTGACACTTCTGTGTCTGTGAGAAATGCACTGTCAGGGTGGTGTGACACCCTTATCTGGGTGACACTTGTACATACATGTGTGTGTGAGTCACCACCCTGTGTGTATTTTGTTTATGAACACCCACTCTGTGCACAACGTGCTCTGGATGTACCTGCCTGCCTCACTCTGCAGCATGTGTGTGACTTGTGTGTTTGTCTGGGTAAGTCACATCTGTTTATGTACACATGTCCTGATTTTGCTCTTTGCCAGTCCCATGTTTAGGTGTGTATGAACATGTGTGTGTGTCTGTCCAGATATGCACACTTGACTCACTGCATGTATGTAACCTATACCTGTATGGATGTGTGTGTATGAAGCCCAGGCACAAATGCATGTGTGATCTGCTGCAGGGTGGGCTGCCTGACCCACTACACTTCCCTGTGTGTGAGAGAGAACATGTGCATGTTGTGAGACTTGCCCACAGAGTTCTTGAGGTCTGCATGTGCACAGAGGTGTACCTGCAAGGCAGAGCACACATACCTGAGTGTCTGTGCTACATCTAGTGTGTTGTTTATGGGATACGTACCTGCGTGTTCGTGTATGAGAGTCTCACAAAACTGTGTGTGAGAAACTCAACCTTGCATGAAAGTGTAGAGATGTTTGCTTGTGCAGGAGACACCTGTGGGCACGTGAGAGACTCACCTGTGAGTGACTCACAGGGGCACATATAAGCACACACCTTGAGGCTGAGCTGCCTGTTCCATCTATGTGTGGCTTTCCCTGAATGGGTAGGATTTTCTCACACGGGAGACTGACCTCTATGTGTGCTTATGGGACAGCCATGTGAGATCCAGCTACACATGTGTGTGTGTGTCTGTGTACACCTGTGCATGAAGTGCTTGTCCCTGATCTGTAAGAATCAGTAACTAGTGTGACTCACTGCACCACAGGTGTGTATGAGGGTCTTATCCATGTTAGTGCAACCTGCTGCACAGTGACCTGCACATATGGAACACATTAGTAGTATGTGTGGTATGTGGAGGACACGGAGAGTCTTGCTTCAGTATGTGCAAGAGTCACAACAGCATATGTGTGGCAGGGATGGATCTGCCTGTCTGACAGCCTGCCACCCATCATCCTTTTGTAGTCAGTTGATGGAGAGGGGAACAAACCTTATGTTGAGTTCCCACATCAGTGAGATGAATGGGTCCTTGTCCCTGCTGACTGATGGGAGCCAGCCATGCTCAGCAGGTATGTCCATGTCTCCTCTGAGGCTCACTGTCTAGATTGCCTCCAGGCACTTTGTGTCTGTGGAGGAGCAGGAAAACAAGTCTCTCCTTCCAGTGCATTTATGAGACCCTTTGGAGTATCACAAGTGTGTGAACACTGAACTCGGTGTGTTTGAGAACCTTGTTGGTCCATGGGAGAGGCTGACTGCAGTACAGGGGCTGTGACTGATTCCAGAATACACACACACACACACATACACACACACACGTGTGGAACAATACTTGTCTGTGTATCACTCACTTCACTGTGTGTGTGACACACCCCACTGGAAATGTGATAAAACCTAAAAATGTGTGCAGCTCACAAAATCTGGGATGCATCATTTGCCTCAGTCCATAGTGTGTATGTCCCAACAACAGCAGGCACTTCTCTGCAGGCTGGGGAGATCCTCCATTTGACAGAGTGTGCTCCTGTATAAGCCGCAGTGTATTTGTGCACGCTGCTCTGGAGAGTGTGAGGTCTGTGCTAGGGATTCTCCCTGTGTGCTGTACAAAACAGTCTCCATATTCTATCATGGAAACCATTTGGTTGTTGTCCCGTTCTGCTACACGAGAGTGCCCGTTTGTATGCCGCACAGTGGGGTGTGCAGCTGCTCATGTGACTGCAACCTGTGTGTGATGCTCCTTGCCCATCTGTAACTCTATCACCTTACATGTGTCCATGACCTACTGCAGTGCGTGGCAGTCAGGTGTTCACCTGCCTGTGGCTGTCTGTGTCTGTGCAACTCACTTCAGGGAGTAGGTGCTGGGGCAGGTCCTGTATTTTGAGACACTTACATCAACTTCTGTTCCAATAGAAAGGTCACAGGTGCCTCTGTGAGCCATTCCACAAAAATTTTGTTGTGTTGTGCTGGGAGATCAGTCTTTTTCACAGACCCCATCTGGCTACTAACTGCTGTATGGCCTGTCATGTTCCTAAGATTCAGATTTCTTTCTCTTCCATTTTCTTTTTTTCTTTCATGGAGGAAGAGCGTCCAGTTTCTCCTTTTGATTTGTTCTTGCTTTGCAATCACTAATGAGGTGTGAGTTCAGAACAATTACCATCTTTGTGCCCATAATGTATTATCATGTGTGTGTCTCTTGGCTTGGGGATGTACAGGCTTTTTATTTATGTAACACTTTAATAAAGTATCTCTACCTCTTTTTGGAATTTTAGAAATTCACAATGCCTGTTTCTCTGAAATGAGCACTCAGGTAGCCTGATTGTAGCCTTTCTCCTGGACCTTTCAAAAGGTGACTTTCAATGTAGCTGTCCTTCATTTAGACAGCAGCAATCTGAGCTGAGTTCTTCAGGGTTTTTTCTTTCAACAAAATTCAGACGACTTTCCACAGTTCTATTTTTGATTCTCTGAATTGTGGCAAATTGTTTAAATCATCCCCTTTTGTTTAAATCATCCCCTTTTGATAAGCGTTTAAGCTGATAACTGCTGATCTATGATCCATTATGTGGTATTATCATACCAGCTGTTCCTTGCTTGGCAAAACCCCACAGACCTGATATCATGGCACACATCCAGATACATCTAACAGCAGTATTCTCTAACAATGCCATTTATAGAAGGCAAGAACTGAAATCAAAACAAAGTCCCATATTTTTCATCAGCATGTACAAACCCAGCTTTTTTATATTGCAATTCAGATTCAAATAGGTTAGAGCTTTCATGTAAAATAATGAAGTTTAGTTTAAATTTTGCTTTTCTTATGTTTGATGTTAACAGAATACTTCAATGATGTTTTCTTCGGTTTATTCTCTGATATTTTTTCCTGTACTTCCAACTTGTTGGTTTTTTTACTGTCTCCCTTTCTGATATCTTTGCAGGCTCCTGTCCTGCTTTGCTTGAGCCTTCTTGATGAGAAAGCCTCTAGCAGGGTTGCAGTCCTAGGGTTGTCCACTCCCTGCAGCAACTACAAACTTTTTAGTAGACAAGCCCAAATGTAAACGCTAGCTTAATTTTTATTTTAAAATTTCTTTCTAAACTACAACTTCACTTTGGCTTGTGTATGAATGTCCAGTCTGTGGGAAAAAGGGCTCTGTTTTTGCCAGAGGATGTCTTTTAGCCACTGGAGGTAAATGTCTCTTGAACAGGTCTGCATTTCTTTGTGCAGATAATTAAAACTGTTGGTTTCTCTTGAGTCATTTCTGGTCCTTCTCCTCAACTTGCAGGATGGCTTTACTTCGTGCACAGAGAGCAGCTCTTGCCAAAGGCTTGGATCCATGTTTGCTTCTGCAACATATAATGTCTGTATTGTGAAGTATGTTAAAGGGGGACAAGTTTGCTATCTATGAGAAAATTATTTCTGAGCATAGGCAGCTTTTTAATCTAGCATAGGTACCAGAGCCAGAGTCACTATGGGATGTAGAAACCATCCCAAAAACATGCAGATTTACCATTTCAAGGGTACTAGGCACTGGGATGAACTGGCCCACTTTCAGTCTCAATCTTGTTTCCTACCTTCTGTTTCAGCTCAGCCAAAGCATCTCAGCGGGATGCAGGTGTTCCCTGGGCAGTACACAGCAGGTCTGACTGGATATTCAAAACAATCCCTCTGCCTGCAAGATCTTTCTGAATTTATTTCCTGAGCCATCACAACTGTCATATTCACTCTGCCATCTGTTCTAAAAGGGTATTCCACTTAGCAGTAAGAAACCAGTTCTAAATTATTATCATGTGAACATATTTTGTTTTAGGGTGAGATCTTGAAAGGGCCATTTTCTTCCTGTCTATCACCAAAGAGCCCTAGGTGAAGATTTCAGTCTTGACCATCTAACTTTTTAACAAACTTTAGTGTCAAGAAATGCTATCTGTGAATGAGAAAGAATATAACACTGCATATAAGACTGCAGAGAGACTCTGTTGTGGTCATCCAGTCAGAGAGAGCTTACTCCATGATTTCACATCTTGTACCTGGGGCTTAAAATGACACCGCTAAAACAAGCCCTGTACAGATGGGCAAGTTCCCTGAAGAGGGACCTAAGAACATCTTGGGAGTACCAGAAGAAGGTTCACACATGACAGCTGTAGGAACAGCATGGTCTATGTTTTTTTTGTTTAAAGCAACATTTGACAATCTCTCTAGCCCATGAAAAAGATCTGAATTACCACAGCTGTCTCTACTGAACAGATCCTGCAGAGTGCACAATGAGAGAGTTCGCATAGGTGCATGGGAGAACTTTTTAACCATGATGGACTGGAGATTCACATGAATAATTGATTGGCCGTACCTGTTTGCAAGAGACAGCAGCTTCAGGTCTCATGAGGCCAGCAATGAGGAAAGAAAGAGACTAAAAAGAAACCACATGTAGCACTGGGTCTTTAAAATACCTTAAAAGTCTAAATGACTAGCAGATATTAGTTCCCTTGTTGGAGAGGAAATGTTCTGAGCCTGTACACAAAGCATTCTTTCAGTGGTTAAAATTCTTAAAAGCTCTAGCTCTTTGGAAGGGGCCATTTCGGTGCTTTGAACAGTCAAGATACAAGAACAGATACAGGAGCTCAGAAAGAAATTTCATCTGGTGTCCAGTCAGCGACTCCCAGAGAATGCATGGGCTGAATGAGAGAGCAGGACCGCACACAGCAGTGCTTCCTGTGGGTAGTCACCCATCATCCAGAAACTGCAGTTTAGGGATTTCCTAAACAGATATTCTGGAGTATCACACTTGGAAATTTAGGCATCCAGGATCTCAAATGTTCCAAGTAGAGGACTCAGATTTATGAGTCATGTTCATATGATCAAATATGTGATTCATACATGAATTTTAAAAAGCACTAAAGGATACAGAATGGCTTTACCTTTGATTTCTGCCTTCAGAAGTTTTTCAGGTGGCTTTGCTGAACTTGGAACTCCCCTTGTACACGATCAACTGTGAAAATGAGATCAGACATGCAGTGCCCTGCCTGGCTGTGGTCATAGTAAAACTTTGTGATATTCCAGGGCAGATTTAGTCATCTTTTTCTTAACAGTGTGCAGAGCTGTATTGACTATTTTAGAGTCAGACATAAACAAACGTAGTCTCTGTCTATAAATGGACTGTGATATTACATGAACAGCTTGCGGTGATTCACCTGAGAATAAACTGGATTTGCCTGCCAGGATAATTCACCTGGAGAGATGACTGCTTCCATTCACTTCCTTTCTTGGAAGCAGGCTGAGAATAACAAACTGCTCCAATAACATCAGCCTACTTCCAGTCAACATATTTCCTACTGAGAGGCAGGGCAGGTCCCACCCTGTTACGTGACAGGCACATACTTGGTCATAGAAATGTGACTCATAAGTCTGACACTTCGCCTCAGAGTTGGGTGTCAGCAGCAGCCAGTTGTCACAAACCCATTTGAAAGGGTGATGCCAAGCCTTCTCTCCAGCAGTTCGGTGTTCATCTCTCTTTCCTTGGGGCTCTGAACAGCCTCAATTACAGCTGTTACAGGTCTTATTCTGTAGCTGCCTACAGAATGTCAAATGAGAGCTTCCCTCCGTCCATCTCGCTTCTATTCATCTTGCTGCAAACTAAACATGCAGTGCACTTCATGGTGGTCAGGAGGCTCACAAAGAAGAGGAAAAGCCAAACTTTAGACCACCTCAATGATTCCTAAACATTTCTTTTTGTTAGAGCAGAGGCTGTGGCCTTGTCCTCTCTTCTTCCAGATCTATAAACACTAGGTCATTGAATGTTTAAGGGTTTTGGGTTTATTGAATGTTTAACTTTTTCAAGATAAATGGAAAAGTCATTGAAAGGAAGAAATTATCTATAAATTGTATAATTAGTGTATATAATAGCAAGCAAACTGTGACCACTTGGGTTGCCACAACAATCCCCTGCAGTGCTACAGGCTAGGGACAGAGTGGCTGGAGAGCAGCCAGGCAGAAAGGGACCTGGGAGTTTTGATCAGCAGGAAGCTGAACATGAGCCAGAGTGTGCCCAGGTGGCCAAGAGGGCCAATGGAGCTTGGCCTCGATCAGCAACAGTGTGGCAGCAGGAGTAGGGAAGTGATTCTTGCCCTTTACTCAGCACTGGTGAGGCCACCCTTGGAGTGCTGTGTCCAGCTCTGGGCCCTCAGTTCAGGAAGGACATGGAGGGGCTGGAGCAGGTGCAGAGAAGAGCAACCAGACTGGTGAAGGGACTGGAGCACAAGCCCTGTGAGGAGCAGCTGAGGGAGCTGGGGTTGTTTAGCCTGGAGAGGAGGAGGCTCAGGGGAGACCTCATCACTCTCTACAACTACCTAAGAGTAGGTTGTAGCCAGGTGGGGGTTGGTCTCTTCTCCCAGGCCATCGGTAAGAAAGAGGGCATGGTCTTAAGCTCTGCCAGAGGAGGTTTAGGTTGGATATTAGGAAGAAATTCTTTACAGAGAGGGTAATCAACCATTGCGATGGGCTGCCCAGGGAGGTGGTGGATTCTCTGTCCCTGAAGGTATTCAAGAAAAGACTGGATGCGGCACTTAGTGCCATAGTCTAGTAACTGCACTGGTAGTGGATCAAGGGTAGGACTTGATGATCTCTTTCCAACCCGACTGATTGTATGATGATTCTATAACGATTCTATGATTTCAGCTTCTAAGTCTTATACAACAGTGTAAGACAAATAGTTGGGGATCAGACTCCATGGTTTATTATCCCGTTTCTGCAATATCTTATAGCAGAAGTCTAGGGAAAAGGACAGTTGCAGAGACACATTTCGGAGAACATCCACTTTATTTGCAGCAAATGATAGGTCAGGTCTTCCACCATCAGAGGAGGTATCATTTGCACTATTTAGGGTAGTTATTTTATTTTTTGAGCCCATGCAAAATTTTGGAATCCATAAAATTCTGTAGCAAGGGTTTCCAGTGCAGGCACTATATTTTGGAACCTACCCCCTTGCCTGTTTTATCTCTTCAACCCACCCTCAGTGGCCTAAGAGTTGCTCTGGTGTCCAAACTTAAACCATTGAACTGAAAATTATCTGCATATGAAGATGACCTACTTTAAGGTCCCTTATGGCTTGTCCAAGATTTCATGGGGAGGCACTGGAAACACCGGAAAACATTCTAAGAGGACTTTAATGAAAGCACCCAAACCTTTTTCCAAACATTTTTCTCTCTGGCTTAGTATCAGTCTTAGTGATATAATCTGGGCTTGCCAAATAATCTACAACAGCTCGCTGGGTCCAAAGCATCTGATCTTCTTGTTTGATCTCATGGAGAACTAGACTTCTGGCCAGTTAAGAAGAGCAATCCAACCAAGCAGCCCTCCGGCCAAACTCCCTCAGGGTGTGCTAGTTTGGACATTCTTATTTCCCTGACACTAAGCTTTCCTCTTCAGCGTGAATTGCTCATTACTCGAATTCCATCAGGGATTTCTTATGTCACGAAAGAGTAGGGATTCTGCCTGAATGCACTCAGCAGGACCAACTGCTGTCTGTGGTTAAAGTTGTTGATCTGTGTGTGTGTGTGTGCACGCCTGTATCTGCAGGACATAGATGTCTCCGTGTTTGTCTCTCAATGGTGTTTCTGTTCCACAGCCATCGGTGTACAAAGCTGCTATTCTCTCATGAACAATAACTCATAGAGGAAAGTCTCTAAGAATTAGGCAAGAACTATGTTCATCCCAAGTAGTACTGAAGATGATGATCCAATCCCATAAAGTCTTGGAAAGTCAGCATTAGTTTTCCTTTGACAGCTTTAATCTTTAAAGTCTGCTGTTGCTGACATACACTTACAATCAACAGATTGGCAGCAAACTATCTCTGTAAAGGCTGCTGCACATCTACCACTTGTCTCTGACAGAGACCCAACCTTTTTGACAGAGGCCAATCCTTTCCTCACTCCATTTTCCATTGAGGATCCAACTAGCAACTCTTCCATCTCCCACATTCTTCTCAGCCCACACAGTGGACTCTCTCCAGTCCCCTTCCTTATATTTCCAGGATACTCTACTTCTCTGTCAACAGCAGTGGGTCAGTGGGAAAAAGTAGGGTCACTATTCCTGACCCCCTGCAAGCTACACCTGGACCTTGGGCTGCCCAGAAGACTGTGAAGTTGGCTGTAGGGACTATTTAAGGCAGGGATGCATACTGGTATCAAAAAATCGCAATGATATTAACTTCAAATATCTAGTGAGGTTTGGGTACTCAACCGAGAGGAAGGAAGTATCCAGAGGATTTTATCAGTCTCCTGTGGTCAGGATAAGTGCAGAAAGAGGAGTTTCTGAAAATCAAGTGTGTTTCTCTGACTAATAGGGATGGTTCTAATTTGTGGCCACTTGTTCAACACCTTGGAAAGAAAAGATAACAGGGTTCTCATACTCCAGTGCCTCAGAATGGAAACAGTCTGAGGCTGCAGATTAAGATGATCAAGAAAATTTAAAACAAATGATGACATATGCTAATAACATAATTGTAAGGAAACTCCAGATATGTAAAACATACATAGAAAAAATACACAAAATAAAAAGATTTTCAATTGGATTAGAATGTACTAGAAATTTTATTATCAGATTTTGAATTTTCTCAAGGATTTTGGGTGTTTAAGCAAGGGTCAGAGGTATCAACAGATGAAAGGAAGCATGCTCCTGTGAGTGTGAGTGAAGCTGAGTGGCTGGAGATGGACACAATATTGAAATTAACAGATAAAATAAGAATCACAGTGTAAGAGGGGTACTTTTGAATTAGATGATCAATGGAGCATAGAGGCGTGAGAAAGAAATCATATTAGGATGTGACACCAGCCAGAGTATTGTACAATGTAACTTCATGGCACAAGTTCACTGTGAGGTCTATTGTGCCTTTTAGTAAGTCAGCTTGATATCCCCTATTATCAGAGCTGAGTTCGTCCTTGCTTTTGCTACATACTGCAAGATGGACACATGTACCCTTGAAACACAATAGTAGAGGTCACACATAGGGGTGAGAAAGATGATGAGAGGAAGATGATGTGGGCAGGGGTCACTGGCCCCTTGCCCCACAGCAGGGCACACACAGACTGTTGCTGTCAGGCAATGACTGGGTGGTGTTTGGCTGCCATTCAGGCATCACCTTCTATTGTGCACTGGCCCTGCACAGTGTGATGTGGGACTGTGTGGCATTGAACTCATCTTACTTAGGATGGAAAAGGTCTTTTTGGAAATGGACTGGTGAAAGAGGTGAAGAAAACAGCACAAATGTTGTGAAAACTGAAGTTTTTGATGTTGTTTAACATGTTTCAAAATGACTTTTTGTTGTTTCTTGCCAACTTACTGTTTCTTCTTCCCAAAATCCCCCTGGACAACAGTTATCTGTATGAAAGAATGTCCTTGGGAAGATAAAGAGAAGTCTTCTTATTGATCTTATTAACCCTTTTCTATTGGTTCTTAACCCTTCCCTTCTATTGGTGAGTTTTGTGAACCTTCAGAGATTGTCTATTGGTCAGTTTTTAGATTCCCCTGAAAGTTATATAAGTTCCTAGCCAGACAATAAAC